>CAUYRT010104595.1:0-13034 GCA_963574885.1 Lepilemur ruficaudatus | reverse complement strand
CATCCATCAACCCTCCCATCCCCAATGCACCCTCCCATCCATACATCCCTCATCCCCCATCCATCCACCCACACATCATCCCCTCCATCCCTGCTCCACCACCCCCACCCTCCCACCAGTCCACACATGCATGTTTCCTGATCTCCTGGTCTTTCCCTTGTTTAGCTAACCAGGTTCCATTACATCCTCTCAAGTCCCCCCATCCCCTCCCAAGAGGCAGCTGCAGGAGGCAGGGAGGTTGATCAGTGCATGAGTTTGTTGGTGCTAGGGAAGCCTTGGGCAGAGAAGGGAGGTTGTCAGTGAGACTAGCGTAGGGACAGCCTGCTCCGCTCCGCACCCCCTCCCTCATGCTGAGAGCCTGACACACACGCAGGGCAAAAGGGGACAGAGTTGGGAGCCACTACCACGAAGTCCTTAGACCCTTAGGCCCATCCCAGAGCTCCATTGGAGGGAAGGAGGAAGAGGAGGCACAGAGAGCGTGAACTTGGGTGGGCCACAAGCAGGCAGCATGGCGCTTAGCTCCCCACTCCCAACCCAGAGTGACCAGCCCGTGCTTCCTTCCCCCAGCCCAGGCCCTGCACTGCCACGTGTGCTGCGGCCACGAGCACTGCGAATCTCTGGTGGAGTGCGCCCCGACCGACAAGTACTGTGTGATCACACGGGCGAGTGAGTACGGGGGCAGCCCGCCCTGCCCCGCCCTGCCCAGCATCGCCCCCTTCACACTCTGTTTCGCCCCAGCTGCCGCCAGCAACACCCACAGGCACAACAACCTGGTCCAGAGCTGACACTACTGCCCTCTGGCGGGATCCTACCATGGCCCGTGCCTGCAGGCTGTCAGTGGCAGACTAATGTGTCTTCGTTAGTAGCCATGCATTTATGCGAGTCTGTTACAGAAAACCCCGCAGTTCCCCAATAATACCGTCAGAACAAGGCCAAAAGGGGACTTTACAGTTTAACTGTAAACTAGAGGGGGTCCATTTAAAATATTAGGGAGACACAGGTGGTACTGACGGTGCAGCCCCCCTTGGAGGCATCCATCTGCACTGTCTCCTGCCATACCCTCTATCCCTGGTGCTGCTTACTGAGCCAGGAACTCTGACCCCTCCACGTGAGGCAGACTGGCCTCCCCTAAGGTGCCCGGCTGGCACCCTCCCCGCATGCGCCCCAGGTCTCCTTCCTCTGACCTCCCATGGACCCCTCTGCTGTCTGGTTCTGGCCTTGGCTGAGCTAGGGTCCGGCACTGAGGAGTAGGGGGCACACAGGGGAGGAGGAGTGGGAGTGGGGAGGTGGTGACAGGCAGGGACAGGGTCTCCTAGGCTGCAAGAGCTCGTGGAGGCCTGAGCAGGGTAGGGAAGTGACAGAGCTGCAGGCAGAGGTAGTAGGTCCCTCGCCAATGGTGATCCCCCATGTCAAAGGCCCATCCAGCTCCACTTAGAGCCACCCGTGTTACAGAGAGACGCAGTGCCCTGCCCAGGGCTGGGGCTGTCTCCCATACTATGCACCGCACCCCTAGCTGACTGGCCAGGAAGCAGCACACCTGCTGATGCCTCCAGGGACCCTCTACTCCATTGGGCAGAAAAGGTCCCTGTCCAGAGACACCAGATCTGTCTCTCTTGGGGGGGGAGGTTGAGGACACCCCCACACTGCTCTGGCTACTCCCACACCCAGGGCAGGGATGGCACAGGGAGAGGCCACTCCTCCCTCCACCCCCAGCATTTCCACTGGGCTCCTAGCAAGCACCCGCAGGCGCTGGGCCTGCCACTGTACAAGGCAGGAACAAGGAGGACAGGCTCTCACCATGGGGGTGCTTTTTAGGAGGAGGTGGCCAGAAAACAACAAACTACAAAGCAAAGGGGCTCTGGAGAGACAGAGCCAGGAGGGACAGAGAGGGGCAGAAGGGCCCTCTTCTCCCCAGGGGCCCCCAGCATAGCCAAGATCCTCTGGGCCCCTCTTGCCCGAAGGAAGCCTCAGGTCTTACACTGGGATGGGGCCAGCCGCCCTGGGGGCTTCTCTCAGACTCCCCAGGCTACGCCCCTGCCTCTCCTCCAGCCTCCCCTCCCTGTGCATGCACCGTCCGTCCAGGTGTCTACCAGGCAGCACCTCCTCACACAGAGATCTGTGGGGCCCTCCCCGTCTTCCAGGAGCCTCAGAGGTCACAGCTGAGCCTGACCATGTGGAAATGTGGGTGCCAGAGCTGACACTTGGGGAGGGTGGTCATCAGAAGGGCAGCGTGGGCAGGAGGCATCCAGAAACAGCAACCGGGGGGCACAGGAGCCTCTGGGAGACAGAAGAAATCCAGGTGATGCCTGCACCCACCCAGGTGACCCCAGCAGGTGATCCCAGGCCCGAGGCCTGCTGGAATTACTACAGGGGGGTGGAGCAGGTCTGCCTGGCCCCCGCGGGGTCTGGGGGAAAGGGCTCTGGGTGGTCAGTCCTCACCCTGCCGAGCAATAGGCCCCACGTGGTTTCGTCTGTCTTCTGACTCAACCCTCAATAGCCCCTGCTCAATATCCCCCATTTCTCAGGTGAGGAAACTGGGGCTCAGATCCCACCCTGCCCCAGTGAGAAAGTGGCCAAGCTCCTGTTGGAGCCCAGGTCTTCTGTCTCCAAACCCTCTGGCTAGTGACTCACTGCCAGGCCTGTCCTATCTCCCCAGAAATTACTCAAAAATAGGATCAGTGAACGTTGTCTCTGTTCCATTTTATCCATGGAACAAATTTATTATTTTTAAAAATTTATTATTTTTAGAAACAGAGTCTCAGGCTGGAGTGCAGTGGCTAATTTTTCTATGTTTTTGTAGAGACAGGATCTCACTATGCTGCCCAGGCTGGTCACAAATTCCTGACCTCAAGTGATCCTTCCGCCTCCTCTCCCAAAGTGCTGGGATTACAGGCCTGATCCACCGTGCCTGGCCCTTTTTTAAAAGCTGAGCATAAGCATCACTAACCACCATATTTAGTTAAAGAATCATCTCTGTGCTTGGTCCAGGCTCGGGAGGAAGGCATGCCCACAGAGGTGGCACCTGAGGAGTGACTCAGCCTTTCCTCTTGGCCCCTCACGTGGATTACCGCTGGCTCTGGTGCTGTCCTTAGTCCAGGAGCCACTTGCATCCATCCAGACCTGGCGTTTCTGTCCCTCATCTGCAAAGGCCGAGACGTTCAGAACTTGACTTGAAACTCCGCTGCTAATTGCACAGGGCTGATAACTAACCAGCACCCACCACGCACCGTCCCCTGGCGCTGCCCTCATGCTCCTCAGAAATTCCTTCATTTAAACCCAAAACAATCACAGAGGGGGCTTCTATTACAATCCACCTTTTCCAGACCAGAAAACTGAGGCACAGACTGATCAAGTGCCTTGAGATAGAATCCTCCACCCCACCCGTGGTTCCTGGGCCAGGTTTGAACAAGAGGTCCATTTGGCCGGGTTATCATTTTCAGAATGTCCTGAACAGTGTGGGTTAGGGGAAGCAACTCGCCTTTCCCCACAGCTGCTGGGTCCTAAGCAACTCAATGCAGGGTCACCTTGGGAACACTATTGTCCTCACTGTGCGGCTGCAGAAGCCCAGTGAGTCTGCCACAGAGGCAGGCCCCCTGGCAAGGACCCAACTCCATCTCCTTATGGGACACAAGACCATTTCATACGACATTCCTGTGTCAGAGCCAGGCTGAAAGCCAGGGCCAGGCCACCTCTGCACCTCTCCAGAGAGGGAATAGGGAGGGAGGCGGGAAACTGGAGGAGGGAGGAGCCCCCAAATATGGGGGGTATATGTCTCTTTGGGACATATCCCCCCAAGCTGCCACCTCAAGGCCCCACAGGCATTTGGAGCCCCCAAAGCAGGCTGTGGCCGTGGTGCCCTGTGGTGTCCCCGGGTCCTTGAAGGTGGGGTGGGAGTGCATGACGTGCAGCACCCACAGACTCTCCTCTCTCCACAGCCAGCCCGGGCGGCATCCTGGTCATGAAGTCCTGCTCTCCAACGTGCCCCAATAGCACCGTGTCCTCCGACGGCCGTGCTCTCTCTGTCTCCTGCTGCCAGGGTAGCCAGTGCAACCGCAGTGCAGCCACCAGCCTGGCGGGCAGCCTCGGAGCCCTGTGGGCCAGCGTTGTGGCCAGTCTGCTGTGGGCACTGCTCCAGGCGGCCTGCTGAAGGCCCGGCCCTGGGTCGCTCTGGGCCCTCTCAGCACGGGCCCCTCTGCAGCCTCAGCAGCTCCCCCACGCCCCACCCCACCCTGCGGAGAAGGGTCCCCATCCGCTGCCACTCCCCTCCTTCCTTCACCTAGGCCGCACCCACCCCTCCCAGTCCTGGAGGGGCCATAGCCCTCGTGAGGGAAGCTCTGCCCCTGCCTCAGGGAACCACTGGATGGGACGCCCCAGAGGGGAGCACCTGCCCCAAGACCCCACCTCCAGGACACCTTCAACCCTTTCCTGGGGTCCTGGAGACCCCTGGCCATCTGCCAGTGGGAAGAGCCCCTCAGCTTTCCCCAGCACCTCTACCCACATTTCAGGGGCTGGAGGCCCTTCCTGCTCAGACCCTGCCCGGCAGGACCTTCCTCAGGCCCCTTGGCTTCCTCCTGTGCCAGCATGGCCCTTGCCGGAAGGACAGGCTCAGAGGCTTGGTCTTTGGACCCCCGGGGCTATCCATCCCCTCCACCAGCCCCTTCTCACCCCTCCCTCCCACCTTCTGCTGCTCATCTCCTGGGCTCGCTAGCCTCCCCCCACCCCACCCCCACCCTTCAAGTCCCCCTGGGCTACTGCACATACCCATCACCCTGAGAAGAGTCCTGCCTCCAGGCTCTCACCAGGGTGCCCAGTCTTTGGGCTAGAGCTCCCAGCCTAGAGACCCCTTCCAGGAGAATGCAGACCTTTTAAATGGTCCCCTGACTGCCCACTGAGGGATGGGGCAGGTCACCTTGCGGCTCAGGGCCAGGCAGTGGAATGGGGGGCATCTGTTCTCACTGGGTGTCAGGTGGGGACCAACCTAACCCCCAGCAGTGCCATCTGCCAGCCCTCTCCAGGCTGTTGTGAGAGAATAAAACTGCAAGCTCAGCTTGGTCCTTCTCCAAGATGTCCGGTCTGGGGACTTTCTTGTTGTTGTCAGCCTCACCCTCAGGGAGGGGAAGGGCCCCACCAGAGGCATCAGGGGCACTTTACAGAGGGAGCAGGAATCCCTGCTGCATAAGCTCAGGGTGGGAGAAATGCACTTGCCTGCTGCCTCGGAGTCCGTGTCTGCCAAGTCCCTTCGCCAGGGTGGCAGAAACACAATCCCATGTAGGAGTGTCACCTGGGGTCTTCTGGGGAGCCCTTCTGAGCCTCACTGTCCCCTGGAAGTGCTGCCCCCTGGATGCCCACATCCTGTGTGCTTCATCCTGGGCCCTGCAGGGTGCCCCCACACTCCACACCCCAGTCCTGTGTCCTTGCTTCGGCCACTCAGGACTCCCAAGACCATGTCTCCTCCCAGGTCTGCTCCTGGGTGGCTTGGCTGCCAGGGCAGGCACAGGGCCCTTGCTCAGAACCCACCCAGGGTTCCCTGCTGTGGGACCCTGAGGCCTCGTCCTCCTGTCCTGACCTCTTGGGCTTGGAAGCCGGGCAGAGATGTCCTCTCCCTCCACCCTGAATTCCTCACATCCCTTCCATAGGTGACCAGGACAAACCCCCTGGCCGCCAGGTGAGTGGCAGCAGGCCTCCTGCCTGCAGAGGCTGCTCCCACAGCCGGGGGCAGATGGGGGTGGGGGATGCGGAGGGGGGCTCCCACATCCCACAGCCCAGAGGGTTTCCACAACCTGGGGCAGGAGCTCCACATCCCTGGGGGGTTCCCAAAGCCTGGAGGGTTCCCACAGCCCGGGGACGCCCACAGCCTGGGTGTCTGAGCCTGGGAGCCCCCCAGACAGGTATTCAGGTGTGTAGCTATGCCAGATGCCCAGCCTCCCGCAGCCTCTGCAGCCTCCACCCACCCCAGCAGCCAGGCCTCCTGGCAGGGAGCCCCCCCTCAGACTTTCCCCACCCTCTGGCCTGGGAATGCTGGCAGCCTCCCGCACCCCTCCCCATGGCTGGGCTTTCCCAGCAGCTACCTCTTCAGCCTCCCAGGGCCGCTGCCCGCCCTTGGTGTCCAGACTCGAGTCCCCCACCCTTTTGTGCTCTGCGAGTCCCTGCCCGAGCCTGTGCTGAGGCCGAAGGAGATGCTCCCAGCGCCCAGGACACAGAGGGCTCAGGCTAGGGGGAGAAGGCTCCTTCTGTCTCACAGGGGCTTCTCCCTGTTACTGTGCCTTGAGCTGTCTGGAGGATAAGAAAGGACAAGATGGGCTGAGGGAAGCTGGGGGACCCCGTGAAGTCAGGCTGTCAGGATGCCCTCAAGGCCCTCCAAGCCTCTGGCACGACCTCCCTGCAGGGCACAGCTGCTGGGCTGCAGGGACGCACAGGGTGGTGGGTACGGGGCCCTGTGGGGGCAGCCAGCCCAGGAGCAAAGCTGGGTTTTCCTTTCCTAAGGAAGTGGGGGGGTCCCTGACTGTCTTGTCTGATGGGTCTTCCCGGTCCTCCTGACTCTGGAAGGGCCCGACGCTTTAGGCCAGCCCCCACCCGGCGAGTCACAGCCACGTGGATGTGGCCAACTCCTGCAAGAGCACCAGAGCCAGCGTGCAGAAGTCAGGGTGGGGCCAGGGGACCGTTGCCACACAAAGGTAATTGACTGCCTCTCTCCAGAGGCACAAAGAGCTCTGTGCACTTGCCTGGTCCCACAGCTCCTGGGACGCAGCTTGGTCTGCGGGAAGCCTGAGTTCTCCCCCTGCCCCAACAGCTTCCCCACAGCCACAAAGCAGCTCCCCTCAGAGACAGCCTCCTGCATAAACAGGCACCCCATGGCTTCTGGATACCACAGAGACAGGCAGAGTCCCTGCCCTTGTGGCAGGAGAGGCTGGGGACAATAAGCAAAGTGACAAACCCTTGTGGGCCTCAGTGCCTGACAAGGGCCGTGTGGGAGGAAAAGGCCTGGGGGCTGCTGAGATGGGAACAGCACATGCAAAGGCCCAGAGGCAGGAAAGGGCAAGGGGACTGTGAGGAGACCCCGAGGTAGGACAAAGTGGGAGCCAGGTCACACAAGAGTGGACAGTGTATGGCCAGCCTGGGCAGGGCCCCAAGCAAGGCAGGGAGGCTGAGCAGATGCTAAGAGCGTGGGGAGCTCCAAGGGAGGCTGCAGGGTAGCGGTTCTGTCTGACTCCAGTCCTGAGTGTGCTCCTCCCCAGGAAAGCAGTGCGGACCACAGCACTGAGGGGTGAAAGGGGGCATCTGGACTTGGGCGAGGGGAGGGGTGCAAGTAGGTTGGGACATGTTACCCCTGAAATGCCCCAGGGAGGTCTGGGTGGGGCAGGGGGAGGGACTGGGCCCAGAAGAGCTGGGGCCAGACAAAATGACACATGTGAAGCAGAAGCTAGGGCCGGCTCTGTGGCTAGACCCAGCTGTGACAGCCAGGAGTTCTGGAATGAAGATGGAGTTTTCTCAGGTCCCCTCAAGCCAACCCAGCTCTGTGTGACCTGGGTTCATGGTCAAGGCTGCCCCTCTGTCCCCAGCACAGTTTTGGGGCTCCTGGGATCCTGGAAGCCATGTCCCCTCCACCTAGCACCTCTGCTCCTCAAGGACCCGCCCACCCTGCCCTCTTACATAACCTCCTGAGTTGTGATGACACACCACTTGATCCCTTAAGCTCTTAAGATTGTGGCAATGAGTTGGGCTTGGGACCCTCCTCCCTCCCTTGCAGGCCTGTCCCCACCCCTAGGGAGGACTGCAACAACATGCAAACCTCCTGGATGAACCGAGCACCAAACTGGGATCCCAGGAGCCACCAGGCTGAGTGGAGAGTGACCAGGCAGCTGTTCCAGCCTCAAAGCTCAACAGCCACCTGAGCCCAGGGCGGTGGGGGACAGAGACGGGCCTCCTCAGCCCCTGGGCCATGCAAGGGCAGCTCACACTGCCCTGTGAGAGGTTCCGGTACCAACGACAGGCAGAGGACAGGGCACACAGTGCGTTCATGTCAGATATTTCTTTCCTTCTTAACAGCTAGGATCAATGATGTCCTCCCAAGGCTCCTCCCACCCCCCCCAAGTTATCATATAATCTTTAAAAAGCATGTGTCTGCAGGCTGGGTGTTGCCAGCCCAGAGCTGCCACTGACCGCCTCTAGACCTGTGGGTCTCAGAGCCTCCTCCAGGCTGGACTCTGCGAGCTTTGTGAATTACTGTTTTCTCTTGTCAGGGGCAGGTGTGGGCGAATAGGAAAGGGAAAGATGGGGAGGGGACAGAGAGAGAGAGAGAGAGACACCATTGTAACTATCTCCTAGAGGACACATACATAGTCTGAGGACAGTGCCCACTGGTGGAGACATCCCACTGGAGACAGGGCCAGGAGGCACAAAGCCACTGCAGGCCACCAAGTAGCCCTTGCCTGGGAAGTGCTAAAGGCCACCACCTCCACAGTCTTGCTGGGACCTCCCCCGGAGCTGGTCTGCACTGACGCACAAGAGAGAGAGCCTTTGGTGGGGCAGGAACTCCCCAAGGTCAAGGAGAGGACCACAGGGAGAGTAAGAAGATGAAGGCCCATCCTGAGGGCAGGGCAGCTGGTGGGAAGCAGCCCATCCACAAGGGGACAGTCTGGAAGGATGTGGTCAATGCCTTGGGGCTCTTTTCCTCACTAGGGACTAGGGAAAAGCCACATTGTGCCGGCAGCACTCACTTCATCTATGTCTCCCTCAGGTGGTCAAAAGGTCTGACCCTAGTCAGGTGGACCCTAGTCCACCCTTTCTGGGTCACTCTATCCACTTGTCTTCACAGGTCCTGTCCATACCTGACATCTCAGAATGCATTTTGTTGTCTTTACGGAACGGTACCCTGAGAAAGTGAGCTCTGTGAGGGTGCAGATGTTCCTTGTTCACATCTGTATTTCTGCATATAACCCAACATGCTGCCTGGCAAATAGCTGGTACTCTTCAAATAATACTTACTGGATAGATGGAGGAACATATGGTAGATTGATGGATGGATGGAGGATGGATGGGTGGATGAGTGGATGGGGGATGGATATGGATGGATGGATGGATGGATGGATGAGTGTGTGGGTGAATGGATGGATGGATGGATGGATGGATGGGTGGCTGGGTGGCTGGATCAAGAGGTGGATGGTAAATGGATAGATGGGTGGGTGGATATTAGGAGCAAATGAAGGCAGGGGAGTGAGGAAGGAAAGTGACCAGTGCTCTGTGTTCACCACCCTTGATCCTACCCCATTGAGCTAAGAGTTGGCAGCCATAAGCTCCAGGCTACAGCAGGAGGTGGAGAGAGCTGTGGCATAGCAGAGGGGAGATCCCACGAGTTGTACATGAGCACAAACTCCTCTGTCCTTCCCTAGAACCCTGGTGTGAGCTTGTCCTAATGTGCAGAGAATGAACCAGCTCCAGGGTACCTGATTCCCACTCAGATTCTTTGAGTTCCTAAATTCTAAGGTTCTGTGTTCTACAAGCCCATACTGCTAAGAGCCTGCAGTCCTAGGACTCTGCGATCCGCCTGGACCCTTGGCTCTGTGGCCACAGACCTCTGCAGGCCTCCCCCCACCTCATGCAGGACCACGAAGCCCTCAGTTCACACCCTGAGGGCTTTGCTCTCATCGCCCAGACTTTGACACTGGGCACCCCTGGCCAGACCGCTGAATGCCAGTGCTTCAGAGAGACATAGCAAGTTGTCTGATAATTAGGGCCCACCCAAGGGCTCCATGGAGGGGTGTCCTCATGCTAGTCCCAGGTGCTGATACGGTGCCAGCCTTCACCTGTGGGCACCACCAGCCAGGCCTGAGAACCGGTTTGTTTTTCCTAGACCTCAGGAACCCAGGGCCCCAGTCCAGCCCTTTCTGGGAATAGGCTGCACCCCAAGGCAGGCTAGTGTTGCTCAAGCTCTGCCCTATCTATACAGCTGCTCCTTGGATTTGCATGCTGGCAGGGCAGGAGGGAGAGGCCCAGCAAGCCTGCGGGCCCCATGAGGAGGGGCAGACCCATCCCTGAGCCCAGCCCCTGGCCCAGCCTGTAGAGCTAACTGCACCTGGCAGCCAGGCCCAACAGTAGGGAAGGTGCTGCTGGTGGCCAGCGTGTCAGGGGATGACCTAGGACATGGGCAGGGCCATGTCAGTCCCTGGGAAACCTCCCCCCATCTCATGGGAAGCAGGTGACAGAGACTCATGTCTGAGGTTGTGGCTCCATGTGTAAAGGTGACTTCTGCACCAGGAGGGAGGAGTGGGGAAGCCTGGGTGTGGGGGAAGGGCCCAGGCTGTGTTGATGCCGAGCAGGGCCTGCCCCTTTCTGTGCCATCCAAGGCCCCACCTGTGCAGGTGTGTGACACAGAGGAGCAGAGCAGGCCTGAGACAGACACTGCATCACTCAGATGCCTGACTCATGGAGCATTCACCCAGCCCTTGCAGAGGAAAGAGGCAGAAAAGGGATGTGATACACCAGGCCACATGGGGCCTGGAGCCTGGGTCCTGACACCCGACCTGGCCACCCACCCTTCAGGTCTCAGCTTAGATGGCGCCACCCAGGTTAGTCCTCCTGAGGCCCCCCGAGCCCCAGGTCCCTTGGCCTCCCTATGGTCGCACCCCTAGGTGTGTGCCACACAGCAACAGATTGTGTCTCCCCTGCCCTCATGGTCTGGGGGCCCTGGGCTGGGCCCTGCCTCTCCCCTTTCTTGGTCTCTGTTATACCCACAGTGTCTGGCATATGGCAGGTCCTTATCAGATGTTGTTGAATGAATGAATGAATGAAGAATGAAGCACCTCAGGGCAGAGGGAAGCATTTTAGAGCCCCGGGGCAGTGGCTGGGACTGTGCACTTGCCATGTGGCCACCTGAGGCTGAAGAAGCCCCTACCCATGCCCCAGGGTTTGCCAGCACCTCCAGCCCAGGGGTCTGACTTGTCTACTTGGTGTCCACCCCAGGCCAGGGTAGGTCCCAGGGCTGCACTTTCAGAAGGCCTGGAGTATTGAGCTGTGCCGCCCTGAGCTAGGCGCTTCCCTCTCTGGGTCCCCACACCCTGTGTGATGCCAGTGGCACAGCACAAGCGGGGAGGGCAGGAAGGTGGCAGGGGACATGAGCAGGGAATGTGGGCTCCAGACAGGGGCCCAGGCTTGCTCCCACACCTGGCTTCCTAGCCCGCTGAGTTCAGGGAGCAGGCAGAACTGGGGGTGGCATGGTATCCCTGCCCCATCCCTCTTCCTTGCCTCTCCTGGGTGTCGTGTCTGCTGCCAACTTCCTGATGGTACAAGTCAGATGCAGGGCCCTGGCCCCAGGGGCTGGGCAAGAGGGGCCAGGCTCTAAAAAGAGGTGACTGTCTCTCGGGGAGGAGGGAAGAAAAGAAGAGGAGCCAGTGGTGATAGGAAGAAGTACCTGAGACTCTATCAGTTTCCACCCCACTCCCAGGATGTCCTGGCACCTGCCCAGCCCTCTCTGCCCTCATTTCCTCACCAGTAAAAGGATGGTGGGAGGGGGCTGACATAGGGGACCATGATGGCTTCTCTCTCCCTACTGCAACCTGAACTGCCACCAAGGCCCCAGCCAGAACACTGCCTACAGGAAGCCCTCCCTGACTGCACTGCCCCGACAAGCTCCCAGCTCTCCAAGAGCTCCTGGCATCAGAATCACCCACTTTGCTCTGAAAGTAAACTGTGTCTGGGGCTGCTGTCCATGCTTCTCTTGGAAGACTGCCAGGGACAGGCAGCTCACATCCTCGAGGGCAGTCCTGTCTCCTCCCACAAGACTGGAACCCAGCTGTAGCCTCGGCTTCCATGCCTGCAGTCCCCCAGGGACATAGCCACAGTAGAGCCTGAGGCGCCCCTCAGGGCCTTCTCCAGCCCAGGCGTGGGGAGCCCACCTCCCGGAGGCCCCACACCCAGACCCCTACTCCCAGTCTACCTGGCGTCATGGACCCTACAGCTCCACCAAACCCAGAAGGAATCCCAAACCTGTTTTTCCAGCAGCTTCCATGCCCCCTGGCCCCAGTGAGTCACCCCTCTCCACCTGTCCTCCCCACCGAGTCACTACCCTGTCACCAAGCCCTGAGCTCTGCTTCCCAATGTCTCTGACAAACCCTTGCCCAATCCACCAAGGCCTTGCACTGGGCCCTGTGTGCAGGGAAGCCCTGGAGCTGGGGGCTGGTTTCCCCCTGGGTGGGGATGTGGACCCCTGTGTCACCTGCCTTGTCCAGTGAGACTCCAGCTGCCCTGAACAAACCCTGTGAGCCTGGGATAAGCCAGCAGGACAAGTGGCCATACCCGGCACCGGATGCAAATGCAGGGCCATCTGAGGGGGCTTCTCCCTGCTCCCCTCCTGGGTTTCTGAAGGCATTGCCTCATGACCCCTCTGTCCTCAGGCAGGTCCTCCAGGTGTAGTGACTGCTTCAGGGAGAGTCACACGGAGCCTTCTCAAGAAGCACATGTTCTGTGGCTGTAACTTTACCCCACCTGGCAAGGGAAAGGTGAGGCCCAGCACAGGAGCTGGCTTTCCCAGGCCATACCAAGAGGAGGGGCCGAGGGTCTCCAGCCCAGGTCTGACCAGCCCAGGGCCCACAGTGCTCTAGCCACCTCAGCCTGGCCCGTGCTTCGTTCTTGTCCACAGGCCTTGGGCAGGGACGGCTGGTGGGCTAGGACAGGGCTGATCTCCATCTGTGCCCCCGACCTGCTCACCGCAGCCTGGCCCACCAGGGAAGGGGCAGAACAAGGTCCCTGTGGGTCCCACTCACACCACCCAACAAGGGGCTGCCAGGGTCAAGTGAGCAGGTAGACGGGGAAGCCAGCAGGGAGAGGGGTGTGCCCTGTTGCAGACGGGCGAGGTCTCAGAGATCCTCCGTGAGTGCAAAGAGGGTGAAGGCAGGATTTGGTTCTGAGGGCCTGACTGAGCTAGGGTCCTGGCGGCTGTCAGCTTGGCTGCTCTGAGCCTGGGGAGCAAGGGCTGGATCACCTCCTGGGCTGTCCTGGGAAGGACCTGGGGACCAGGAGGGGCTGGCAGCAGGAGCTGG
>CAUYRT010104593.1:0-63538 GCA_963574885.1 Lepilemur ruficaudatus | reverse complement strand
AAGCTTATATTCAAAATTATATCCTTTCTTTTTAAATCCCATTTTATATTTTATTTCTGAGATGTCCAAAGATCCACAAAAGAAGCACCATCTTTTTCTTTCTGATTCTAGACCTTGGAATGCATACATATTTGGCTCTTGGTAATCCTCAGTTAATACTTCCTTCTGGAGAGATTTCTGACCAGTACCAAAATGTCACACCTTTTCCATATAGTTTTAAAGACACCTTAAGATGTCTCCCTACACTCTAAGCATGCTGAATTAATTTAAAACTGAGATGCATCAGAAACAGCAATAGACTTTCTCTCTCAGATGTGTACACATTAGCATACTGCCTTCCTTATGCCTTGTTCTCTTTGCCTTTTAAAATTTCAATATGTACAAATGAAATACAGATTTCAACCCATTCCCAACTGGGATGTCTGCTCCATTGTAAGAGAAAGAGGGTTTTTGCCTTCCTGCATATCCAGCAAGGAAAGTAGTGCTGAAAATTACGTGTTTAGAGTGACACCTTGGAGAACTGACATACTCTGCACACATGTAATCCTCATAAGCCTCCCCAGACAGCCCTTATTTCATTTTGCAAACTGCACCCTGGCCGGGCTCCACAGCACGTGGTGTGTGGCGAGACTGTCCTGCAGTGGTTCTCCTTCCTCTGGGCTTTTTGATGGGCACTTGTCAGTAATAGCCAAGAGGAGAGGGGCCCAGCCCCCAGCACGTGAAAAAGGGACACCGACAGTAATGCTTCCTTAATTAACTTTCCCAAGGAAAGCAACGTTCCCACAGGAAAAAACAACACGTTTCCCCCCTCCTAGCGGTCCATTGAAAATGAGCAACAATGCTGTTGCCTTTTTGTTTCCTAAAGACTTTTCTTCGCTGCAAGCAGTAGCGTGTTCCTCAAAGAATGCTAGTATTTCCTGTGGAAACTGTATGGCTGCCAGTAATGGCTCATAATTTTCCCTCTTTTCTTTTCGTAAAAATGAAATAAACAAAACGTGGCATTTGACAATAGCCAAAATTGTGTTCACCCCACTTACCACCTGCAGATGAAAGTCATCACCAGGAAAGAAGGCCAAGAGAGAAACCGTCCCCGCTGAAATTGACGCGGACAAGCCCGGGACCGGACAGCGCGCGAGGGAGGCGGCCGGGGCGGCCGGACGGGCGGGGGGTCCCCGGGGCGGCAGCAGCACCAGGCGTCCCTCTTCAACATTTATTATTATCGTTGTCAGCACTGTTGCTATTACTGTTACTTCGCCCCTCCTTCTCTCAGCTCTCAGGAGCCGCGGCACTGCCCATCCCTGCTTCCGACACGACGCCGGTGGCAGCGAGAATAATAACCACACGAAGCGGGCAAATGGAAAGACCAATCCTTCGGGAACCGAGGCGGGCTGTCCCCCTCCGCTCAGCAAAGCAGCCGCCGGGCAGCCCCTGCCGCGCCACCGTTACTATAGAGACCTGCCCGACACCCTCCCGCAGAGGCGCCACTGCCGCGCGGAGCGGCGGGGACTCGAGGCACAAAGGGGGCCCGGGGCTCGGGGAGCGCAGGGGCGACACCCGCCGGGGCCGCCCGGCGCAAACTTGGAGAGGCTGAGCCGCCCGCGCCGCCGCCCCCGCCTCCCCGCGGCGCCCGCTCGCGACCCTGACTCACCGCGGGGCCGGGCGCGCCGCAGCTCCGGAGCGCGAAAGGACCGCGGACCGACGGGCGGCCCGCGGCGGCGGCGGCGGCGGGAGCAGGAACGGGCGCGGCGGGCGGCGGGGGCGCTGCCGCGGCCCCGCTACGTCACAATGCGGCCGGCCGCGGGCGCCGCTGCCCCGGCCCCCCAACGGGCGCGCGCGGGCTGGAGCAGCCCCGGACGCCGGGGACGCGGGACGCGGCGCGGGCGGGCGCACTGCCGGGCTGCCGGAGCCGCCGCGCCCTCGGCTGCCGCGCGCCCCTGCGCCCGCCCCGGGCCAGCGAGCGCCGCTCGGCCTGACTGACAGCGACCCTCCCGCGGCGCCCCCAGCCCGGCCCCCGCCCCTCCCTCGGCCCTGCCGGGTCCCGCCGCCCCCGGGCCGCCCGCCCGCCCCTGTCCACGAACCTGCTCTTTCTTCTCCACCTTTCGCTCTTCTACCTCCGCGGCCGCCGCTTTCCCCGACTGGGCTTCTCCTCCGCTCCCCGCCTACTTTGTGTCCCCGCTTCCCACTTTCTCTTCCTGCCCACCCCCTCGCTTTACAGCCTCTCCCCTTGGAAATGAAATCGCCCCCTCACCGTGGCCCGGGCGTCAGCCGCTGCCACCTCATTGGTCCCCAAACCATTCCAAGGTTCCAGCATAAGCCGGGAAAAGACACTGGGGAAGGGGGAGCAGGGAAGGTGGGCATGAGAACTGTTGTGTCTGAGAAGCTTCTGGCAGACTGTTTCGCGCTGGCACCGTCTTCACCCCCAGCCCTCCCTCGGGCTCGCCCACCCTTGAGGACTTCGCCAAGCAGCGGAGAGCAAGGGGGCTTCGCCCGGAATGTTCTGTGCTTAAGTGTGGGTGGTGGATGGAGGAGATTTGGTCTGAAATAATGGCTTTTTAATTCAACGTTTTAATGTACCAGTGGTCCTATAGTAATATTTACTTTTCTGTCTCTTAATTGTTGGGGGGCGCGGGGGGGGCGGCTGATGGATGAGACGTCAGCAACGCCCGCAGTGGTGACTGCCTCTTTCCTAATTTCCGAAATGAAATCGGGGGAGTGGAAGCATTTATGCTAACGTTGGCTCACGACTGTCTCGCTGTTGCCCTCTGGAAAGCTTTAAATGGTTTTCAAGAAATCTTTTTCCCAGGCGAGATGACTCGGAGAAGTTCACTCAGCAGAGCCATTGAGGACCACACTCTTGTTCCAGGGATGGCTGCTTGCCTGAAGCTGCCCCAGAGAAAAGTGTAAGGAAGTAAGTCCTGGTCAATTTAGGGGCATCCTTGTGCTCTTGCTAGTTTCAGGGGACAAGAACAGCGCCAAGATCCTGGGGAACCCAGCACTACCTCGATAGTGGCAATGGGGATGTGTGTCTGGCGTGAGCCTTTCACCGAAAATATGTTTCTAATAAGAAAGGAAGGACACGTGGTCGTTTAAAAACCTGGGTTCTCTGGGTATCCAGTGAGACCGCACACAGTATCCATGGGTCACAGGCTGCTCTGTCGGCATTTCAGAAAAAAGGCGATTATAGGACTAGGAGGGCGTGGCTGGAGCAATGCGTGTCCTGGACCTGTTTGGACTAGGACCGTCGTCACTGAAATAAGGACTACCTAGAACGCCAGTAGAAGACGTTTCACATGCTTCCTTCTAATTCCATTTCCTACTGAAACACGAAATTTCTCTCCCAGATTTTCACATAAACAGCCAAGAGCATGTCCTACAATGCTGTCATTTGTTTATTGTAATTTATCACGTATAAGACTTTAAGTACATACATGGAAAGTGGCTTCACGATTTTAAAAATACACATTATCCCTCAGTAGAAAATATAAAATCAGATGACATCATATGCTACTAAAAATACTTGAAAATATTGAGTTTAATTTGCTCACATCTGGATAAAATAAAACCTTTTTTTTTTTGCCTTAGTGTAAACTCTGAGAAAAGCAAGATGTGGTTGGAATTGGTGTCACCCTTGACGTGATCTACAGAGAACATATTTTCATTCCCATCCTCTTAAATATTTTGACACCCTGGTTTTTGAAAATCACATGTTAATTTATTGATAGAATCATTTATTGAAGAATTAGAAATGGCTACCTCCTTTCAGCTGTCCTAAACATCCATTAACTCTAACAATGAGCCAGGTGTTAACACAGTAGAAATGATTCAACAAGAAGGGGTCTGATTGTGTTGTATGAACAGAAAATGGGCTGTCTTGGAAAAGCGTTTTCTGTTTTTGCATGGCCAAAGGAATAGCATGCCATAGTGTAAAAGAACAATCTTTGAGCTGTTGTTGTAGATATTTTCCTCCATTTTTTATAGTTCTTTTGTTACGGTTTTTTTCTGTTTGGAACATGTTTTTGATTACATATTTACCATTGTTTCCAAGTGATTATTTTTACACTGTTTTAAATCTGGGCTTATATACACTTTCCCACGTAGGCTGTGAGTTTGCTTTTGTTTGAATTGTTTATTGGTTTGCTTCTCCTGTGCAAACCCTTGCCAAATCCAAACCACAAATTGATATACCATCATGTGGAAGTAGTCTGTCAGTTGCTTCTTACTGACAACCAGTCTCTGACACTGTTTTCTAATCAAGCAGCTGCCTCTATAGGCTAGTTAGTACCAATGAAGTGGCTTAGCAGACACAGCGCAGGACTGTTTACCCTTTTTTAGAATAGCCCCCACCCATGCCTGCCACAGCATGGGGTGTGTTCCTCTTAGAGCACTTAGCATATTTCTGCTTCTTGTCTGTTTCTAGTCCAGTTCTTTTCAATTGTCAGTTCCCGTCATGATGACAGGGAGTACATATTACTCATACTTGGATCCTCAACACTGAACACATTTTAATACTCAGAGTTAGCTACTGAAAATAATTAGTACGGAAGTGCATTTCACTGTATATCATCTGCCAAAGAGCTGCTGTGTAATTGTTCGTTCAATTATTACAATTAAACATCTGCCTCTTCTATCCTTGTACCCAATTTCTACAATATATCTTTATAAAAATTGGATAAAACTACCAGACACTGCCAATGATCAGACAGAAAAGTATTCTTTACTTTTTCTATTTTTTAAGTGTAGATTTTACTCAATGAAACATCCACCTTTGTAGTAAAGTCTCAGATTTTTTACTCTCATTGCTGAGCCTGGGTCATTGAAGAGCCCTGTTTGAGGTCCTTTCTGATTTCTGGTTGGGAACTATAACTCGGTTGGGTCAGGCTACACTTATTCTGGAGCCAAATTTGTTTCATTTGCTTGGCTTCCAACGTATATAAATAATTGTAAGTTATTTATATCAAGAATTAGACCACACACTTTATGCAAATGAGATTGTATCAGTCAGGCTAGGTTAGGTTATGCTGTGGTAACAAAAATTCCCAAAAACAGCAACCCAAAACTTCTACAGATTAACAAAAATGTATTTCTTGCTTTTACTATGCAACAATTCCAGGTGGGCTGGATCTTTGCTTCACATCTTTCTTACTTAAGACTCCAGTCCAATGGAGCAGCCACTAATAGCAATATTGCTGGTCACTCTAGATAGGGGAAGAAATCTCTGGAGTATCTTACACCAGGAATTAAATGCTTCAGCTTAGAAGTTATACAGATCTCTTCTGTTCATAACTCACTGGCCAGAACTAGTTGTGTGGTTCCACTCAACCATAAGAGGACAAGGAAGTGCAATCCTACAACATACCCAGAATACTTGGTAAATAATAATATGAAAAAGTATGAACATATTACACTTCATTGTAGATATTACAAAGCATGAGAAAATTCCCTGAGTGTTTTACATAAAAGCCATAGAGCATATGCATGAAAATTGATGCTAAGGAGAAGTATAAATTCTATAGCAGTTTTAATTTCTTAAATAACCACCAAAACAAGAGTAAAAAAATGTGGACTTTGACAAAGAATAATTAGGAACCCAGTTTTTGAATATTTTTCCATTTCACAAAGAAAGGAATGATTATAGAAAAACATAGAATTACCCAGTTTTCTACAGATGTTAGGACATCCTCACCTTTTCTTCCTCCTTTCCACCTCCTTTCCCCTAAATATACCTTGCTCATCTTATACTTCTTTAGACCAGAGCTCATCTTTGTCACCCTGTGTGTCTTTGTGTGCCTGAGCCCAGTGTGATTAAGAAGTTGACATTCCTTACCTGACCTGTTTTCTATGGTCATTTTTTTTCACTTTTAAATGGTTAATTATTTCCCTTCAGTATTCTTTTTTTTTTCTTTCCTCTTGGGCCAAGTTTTAGCCTTTTGCTTCATCCTAGCATCTGCAATAAAGTTATAACTGGGGAGAGAGATGAAATCCAAATCCAGCAGTTTAGCTGCTTATAATATAGCAGCTTTAATAAAAGATTTGGTGTAGAAGGAATTTTATGGATTCTTCATCTGATTCCCTGTGATTATACTGGGATTTCAATTAATCCTATTACTTTGCTTTACGTATTATTATATATCATTAGAAGTTTTGTTGTTATCATTTTAAATGGAAACAAACCATATGTAAAAACACAATCAGATCAATGTGTATTGCTATGTGTTATGAGGCAGCCTAGGGCAGAAATACAGACAGAATATCCTCAAGGCACGGAGGGGTTTTCTGGAAATCATTTGACTGGGGACAATGATCTACCCGCATGCTCATTTTCCATCATGAGTTATTATAAGACAGCACAGGTGAGTCTGTAAAGCTGCTGGAATACAGAGAGAAACTATGAATTCCAAATTTCATACAGGCAGGAAATGTACAGGCTTCGTGATTGGATTTAACTACACTTACTTTAACCCAATAGCTGGATTTTTGCAGATTAGCACTGAAATTGTCTTGGGCTCACTCTTCACCTTGGCTCTGAGAGACTCTCTGTCCATCTTTGTTAAGCTTCATCTGTAAACTTTCAGTTTTGATTTAAAAGTGGTATTTCTACAGCTACCTGAGTCCCAATTGACTGGTCTCTTTTCTCAGGGATGCTACCCACATAGCTTTCAACAGGTTGCTTTTTCCTGGATACTTTTCCTGAAAAGCCTTTTCCCTCCCAAGGTGGCTTGTTGTTTTCAGGTCTATTTGAATGACTCACCTTGGGTCACATCACATCTCCTTATCTGCCCACTGAGTCTGAATCAGGTTGTCAGTGACATTGGTGAAATCTACCCATGCTTCCAGAAAACACTGATGTTTGAGAAATCTCCTCACCTTCTTTTTGTGTTCCAGGAAATGGCTCACCACAAAGAGCCATCCTTACTTATATGACTTAAATAAAACTCTCTGCCCACTCTTTCTCATGACTCTCAGAAGATTCACAGATGACTCCTTTGTTTACTTATGACAAGGGCAAAAACAGACTTTTCCCTTTTTGCCTGAACATGCTGATAAAACCAGACACAGACCTTCCAATTTCCCATTCTTTATCTCATGAATGATTAGCTGAGATTAAAATTGTCCCTCTGAAACTTACTTTCCTCTTCAGCTAACTGACCTATACTTCCCCTGATTAAAAACAACCCTAACTGTAAATTATCCCACCTGTAACTTGTCTATTCCTCCCTAATGGCAAAATCAACCTGCAAAAATGCTTTGATATTCAGATTTAGGGTACTCTTTCTATTGCAAGAGCCTGAATAAGATCAATCTCACCTGCCTTCTGTTTCTGACACCATCCTTTTCCCCCTTTGTATTCTATAGTTTCTTTTTCTTATTTTCATTAATAGCTACTTAAGTCACTGATGTGAATTGATATCATGGATCTGTTATTAAATCATAAAATAGTTATGTCTAAGCAAACTTATAGCTAACATTTTTGTTTATAAGGGAAATACCTCATACTCATAAAATCTTTCAAGTTGTATAGCATTATTATTAAACTTTTTCTTACATTTGTGTTTTCTATTGGTGAAATAAATAGCCCTCCAAATCAGAGTATGCTTCCTAGCAATAAATGAAAGTACAATATACTTGCTGAATGCTCACCCTATTTGCTTTCATAACATGACATGTGTATAACAGTATTTCAGTTATTAAATACTCTGCCAGATTGGATGCTATGCCATGGGATTAATATAACAAAGCTCCCAAATTAGTAATTTGCCTGCTGAGTTATACTATTTCCCAACTTGGACCAATAGTACAGAAAGATCCTTGACCTAGGCTGAGTGCTTTCAACAGTTGGTATATCTCACAGATTAAAGACGACATGGAGGGTGGAGATCCTCAGGGAGGGGTACCTGTAGTTTCCCTCTCATAATAAAACCAAACATCTGATAAAACCAAACATCATCTGGGACAGTCTGACCCTGACTGGGGATTTCCAATTTCGGGGGAGGGGAGGGAGAAAGTTCATTTAATACTGAAAAACTGGGAAGTCTTATGAGATTCATATTTTGTAAACATGTATTAATAGTACTCAGGCAAGGGCATGTTTAGATAGTAGAGATTTCACACGTGTGCATAAACACAGATTACATCTCTAACTGAAGGTTTTGGTATTTGAAATGAATTTGATTAAGTTGTTTTAAAAAGGAATGCTGGTCAGCTGAGTGTGGTTAAATGATTTGAAGAGGAATGCAGATCAGCTTTTGAACACCACGCCACATTCACATGGACCTACCACAGCTGCAGACTATGAAATCTATAAAAATGCATTCCATTGATTACTTATCAATTATAAATGTACTGTACATTTAATTACATCTGGTCCAATAGGCAACTATGAAGTCTCCTCTCTTCATTTTGATCATTTTACTATAGCACGTAATCAATGCTTTGATATTACTAGGATATAAATTTGCTTTAGTTGGATTCAGAGTTTCTGTTGTCTCTACAAGTAATTCACATTTTTATTACCTATTCTAACTTAAGACCAAGGACATGCATTTGGAAATAATTAGATAGGTTGATGCACATGCCTATGAAATGGAAAAAGGGGATTTAGATCTTACAGGGATTAAAGCTATAACTGACTTTAGTCTTTGGCTTTATCTTTAAGCAGCTTTTAGTGGGTTAATAGAACAGAGGCTTTTTTCCCTTGGATAAGTCATGCAAAGACATTAGAATAGGTTACCTCTAAGCAGCAGCAGAAAACTGTCAGTGAATGGAATGCTTAAGTAATTATAATCCCCACTGTTCCAAAGCAGAATAAATTCTGTTTCCAAACAGTTTTGGTGAAGAAAGACTAGCTCTGAAAATGAAGTAAGGTTTTCAGTTTCCTTATATATGGCTATTTTGTGAGTTTGACTTTCTTCTCCAAATTTATAGCTTCCAGTATCCAATTCCCTGGCCTGGGGACATGTGGCCCTCTTTAGAAAAAATACAAAATAAAAAAATAAAAAACAAGGAGAAAAATGCTAAAATACATACTGAACTAGATGAAAAAGAAGCTGATGGATCATTAAAAAACGTTCCTTGTAAATTGTGGGGAATTTTTTAAAAGTGGTTTGTGGCAATAGAGAAAGATATAATTGTTGATAGGATAAATACTTTTAAATTCAAAGTCCAAGGTATCCCTGTAGTTTAAAGGGGTTAAGCATATTGACGTAAGAGTCAGACTCCCTGGGTTCAAACCACAGCTTTACTTCTTACTTTATCTTCAAAGTTATTTAATGTGACCAAGCTTTAGTTTCCTCAACTAAAAAATGAGATGCTAACAGTCTCTCCTTCCAAAGATCATTATGAGAATTAAATAAGTTAATATTTTAAAAGAATTTACAATTAAACACATTAAGAGAATTGATGTGTTTGTTAGCAAATAAACTCTACAAAGCCTATGGCACCTAGGTGAATTCATTGGCAATATGGACTCTGGCGCTGAGTAACAGCTGGTTGGCAGCAAATGTCTCTATTTCTCTACTTGTATCATGGAATTAAATAGAACAGAATTCTTTGCTCCTTAAACCACAATAGTAGTACATCTTGGATTCTTATGTGTTGTGTGTATAGTTGTTCACAACACTACTTTTATTATAATCACTTAGATTATGTGAAATGTTATTTGAAAAACCTTTTAGTTCATGTTAAAGTATTGCCATTGGTTCTCTGGCAATTTAAGGCTTTTTAAAATTTGGATCCTCCCATTTGATACTTAACTGATTTGTAAACAGCATTTAACATTCTACCCAGACCTCCAACAGTGATTTCACTAACAATTCAGGAACAGATATAAAGGAAGAATTTTAAAAAATAAAACATCTTTAATGAGAGGTGTATCATTAGCATTTTTAACTCTAGGACGGAATTTATTAATAAGATTTTGATATGTTGCCATTAATGTGATATAACTGGAAAAAATATGCTTCTTGGGAAAATACAAAGTACTTTGTTATGCATTTAATCAGCAGATATTCTTCAGCACCTTCTGTGCACTGGGCACTGTGCTCATTGTTTCGGATACACCGAGGTGAACACAACAGACCCAACAGAGTGTCCTTATGGATAATAAACAAGTATATTTCAGTGTTTCTAGGACCTATGAAGGCAAAAACCAGATAGCTGTGGCAGAAAATAAAGACAGGATTTAATATCACATTGGGTGGTTAGGGAAGACCTCTGAGTTTTGAAGAACCAGAAGCCAATGACGTGAAAGATAAACAGGAGTATTCCAGGGAGAGGAAGCAGCTTGTGCTGCTGAATGTCTATCCACCAACCACTCGGAAACCAAAAAGGTGTTCAGAGTATTTCTCAAATAACTTAAGGATTTAAGGAGGGTCATATGCAATCTACCGCTTGGACTGGGAAACACACATGCAAAACCAAAAAGAATCATCAACACCATTACCGTTAACCACGGATGCCAGAAACACCAGTGGAAATGTTGACATATTAAAGTGATTGCAAAGCCTCTGTGCTATCAATGTCACTGCATATTGCTCATTGCTAGAAAGCAAGTCTTAAGAGAAAGTAGAAACTCCTAAGATGTCCTCTCTGGTGTGAGGATCAAGCAGTGCTTGAAATGTGTAGCCAAGGTACAAAGGAGATTAATTATCCCCAAATCTTGACTTATTGAGACTAGAACACAAAATAAACTTAACAGCAAGTCACGTAAGAGCAAATCATGAGGTGATGAAAAAGTCTGTGAGAATCATAAATAATTAGGTAGATATTTTAAAAAATTTTCATTATCTAATATGGAATTTAACTTAAGAATTTTGACCTGGAAATTTGGAACACTTCTCACCACTAACGTTCCACGTTTTCTAAAATCTGTCATGACTTTGGAAATGGCTTTTAGTAGCTGTGTTGACTAAGGGAAAAAAACTTGGAATCTTGGTACAGATGTGAAGAAACAAGGATTAAAAAAAAATTGCTATGTTCACAGCATCCTGAACTACTCAGAGCTCTGTAGTATTATATACAAGGACCATAAATCCATAGAAAATACTTGGACCTTACAGAGTCCTTCCAGCCCTGCACCGTTTAACATAGTAGCTACTAGCCGCATATAGTTCTGGAGCATTTGGAATTTAGCTAGTCCAAGTTGAGACATGCTGTGAAGGTAATATATACACTGGATTTCAGTGCCTTAGTAAGGAAAAACAATGTAAAATATCTCATTAATAATTGTATAATATTTAGATTAATTGAATTAAATAAAATGTTTAAAATTAGATTCACCTGTTATTTTTATTTTTAAAAAAATCTAGCCACTAGAAACCTTAAAATCACATATTTCACTCACATGGTATTTCTACTGGACAGCTCTGTTCTTGGGAATGTGAAAAATCATCGCAGTCATATCTGCCCCTTCACACCCATCCCACACCGCCCTGTCAGAATGATGGCGGTGTGGTTCACGGGGGAGAGCAGCGGGATAACCACCTACAGGTTTACAGGGACAGTAATAGATGGAGGTAACAGTTACGCAGTATTGGAAAAATTGATGTTTAGTAGAAAACTCATCAATAAATGCCAGGAGGAAATTACTGATGTACTCTGTAGATGTTCCCAAAGAAGGAAAATGAGAATATTAAAAATAAAACAAAACCCAACTATTTTATGCTTGTGCTCAGTGACTGAGGGACTGCAGAATGTATTGTCCTTCGGATCTATATTTGACATAAATGGAGAGCATGTGTGATTCTCCAAACCTGTACTCAACCTCCCTCTCTCTCTCTCTCAGTCCAAAACAACGAAACAATCAGAAAACAAGCCTTGGCAGTCAGTGGGTTAAGCAGTTTGTGTTTCACAAACTTATAAAAATGGTCTCACTCCAAGCAGACTATGCAACAGATGTTGATGATACTTCACATGAGCTGAAGACAGAAAAAAACTATTGTATCCTAACACTTGGCTGGAGTAAAAATCTTTTCCCTTTAAAAGATCTGTGTGAATGTATGCCGTTAGCAAACTAGCTAATATGTCACGCTTCAAAGTGACTGGACTGTACACTTACTGTTTTACTAATCCTCTGGCTTCCCCTGTTTTGAGATGGTTACAGGAAAGTCCATTGGGGGATATTTTCCCCTTGGCTTTCACACTTGGCGGAGGGGTTCACTGTCCTCTGCTCTTCCTCACATTAGTTATAAAGCTGTTTGTCATCTCTAGTATCCGGAACACCTGCTTTTTAAAGGACTGCTGGCTCAGGAAAGAGGACGTAAGTTATTTTTATGCAATAACTTGCCAGCTCAAGACTTTTAAAAACCCTATCTGAAACAGTGTATTTTCTTCCCCCATAATCAAATAAGGTATCTTAAAATCAGAGTTTTTCATTTTACCCTAATTTCCTTTTGAGATAAATCACTGAGAGGCAAGTGACAGGACAGTTGCGCAAACCAGAGAAAAGAGAGAGAGCCTTTTGCTCATAATGGGATACACAAGGGTACAAAAACACAAAAAACCATGTCTTCTAATCCAGAGAAATTTTTAGAAGAAATTATGGAGACCCTAGGCAGGGAAACTTTCAAAACTTTAGGAAGACTTAGAAAATGAGGATGGCTCTATTACTTCTTCATATGAAATGAGACACATTTAAAATCCCAAGTTTAGTGTATATCAGTTGTTTTTGCTGACTTAGCAGACCACCTGCTTTCTTTGAAGGACTATTATCTCTTTTCTTATGGGAACTCCTCTTTCCCTCAAGGGTTAGATGGATTGACCCTCCTTCCTTGCCATAGGGATGAGCACATAACCAAGACTAGCCAATCCGAGTCTCTCATCCTCTTGGCCTGGTGATAGAACAGGGACAGGCCATTGGCTGGAGCTATTGAAGAAGAGGCATTCTTTCTTGTCGTCTCAGGTCTGTTAGCTCAGAGCGCGATGTAAGTCTGAGGCAGCCCTGGTTGCCGTCTTTGCTACCCTGAAGGGACAGGCTGGAATGAAACCAATATAGAGACAAGTAGCACTGAGAGGTGGAAAAAGAAAATCTTGAAAAAATTTAAGCCCCTGTATTTCTTGCTTACATGATCACACAATTTCGACCCAGTTTCCCTTTTTGGCATAAACTAATTTGAGTTGGATTTCTGTCTCTTGTAATCAAAAGATTCATGACTAATACACAATGTTTGAGTGCAAATAAAAACTGTGATAAAAGAGAAAGAAATGAAGAAAAAAGAATAAGAGCTCCCAAAGTGAAGAACAAAAAGAGGAAAAGTAAAGATGGTTCAATATTTTCTCTTCCTTTCTTTCTATGTGATAGCAGAAACCACACACATACACACACAGAAATTCTAAAGAGAAAATATCAATCTTAACTTATCCGCTAGAATCGAACAAACTAATTACAATAAAATTAACTACTCCTAGCGATGCAAGTGGTCTGCATACAAAAGTGCAAAGTTTTGCACCTCTACACTTCTCAGCTCTTTCCATATTGTTTTTTCTATTTCACCATTTTCCCCTTTTTAAATAAAAAATTAATTGGCTATTTTTAAAAACTAATAAACTAATGTGTACTCATTTCTAAAAAATGTAAATAACAAAGAAGTCTATTCAATAAAAACTAAAAATCCAAACCTCAAACCTTACTCTTATCAAGGCCATTCCTCAAATGCATCCTTGAGCATACTCCTTTTCCTTGTATATATCAAAACATATTTTTTTAACAAAAAATGAAATCAAAATACATAACTTGTTCCCAATTTAATTCTTTGTATTTTTAACAATTTAAGGTATCATATGGACATCTAGACTTATAGACCACCTCACGTTATTTAGTGGCTGACTAGTATTTCAATGTATTGATGGACATTTAGTCTGGCTCTAGTTTTATGGTTTCTTTTGTTATTGCTATTAAACCCAGTGACACATAAATAAACAGCCTTCAATATATTCTTATGTTTTTCTCTTTTTAAAAATTATGATTACTTATATTATTGTTGCAGCAATTTTCTGATTGCAAACTATGAACTAATGATCAAGCAAGAGCCAGTGCAAACCCTGCATCTTGCACACATCCTTATGTTCTGGGTATGCTGAAATAGGCAACAGCCAGTGAGGCATGATTTGACGTGTGACATGAGAAGAAGCATCAACTAAATTATCTGACCCAGGATCAGCGGGTTCTACACCCACTGTCACACATGCACAGCCACCTTCCCTTGTGTTCATGTATAACATTCAAATCATGCTCCAGGCTTGCAGGCCTTGGCAGATGAGTGACCTCTTAACCTACCTCTCTGCCATTTTCATTGTCAGCCGCTGTCAATTACCACACAAGACAGTTAGTAAAACAGTTCCTCACCTTCAGGCAGATGTCTGTTGTCCATTTGTCTAGATCAAGAGGTTTACAATACCTCTAATTCTGAATTCTGTGGGGGTGTTTGAGTCCTGGAAGGATTGACAATACAATTGCTGCTCTTTAATCAGCCTAGTAGACAGGATTCATTTATTTTACCTTCTTCTTGGAATTCCTTTCCGTGGAAACTTCTAGCTCATTAAAACAGTTCAGTCTTTTTTGTTTCTGTATCATTATTAAACCTGCCAGTGGGACCAGCCCTCTTTGGGGCTGGGGGTGGGGTGGTATATGACATTCAAGGTTACCGAAGCCGGATTCAGTTACCTTTAATATTTTCCTCTGCCTTTTTCAAGCAAGAAAACCTGAAAAAACAATCCCTTTTGGTGGTGGTCTGTCACCTGGCTTAATTTTCTTTACATAGGCGTTTTTATGCCCAAAAGCAATAAGATAAAATGTGCTGACTGATAGTAGCTTTTTCCTTGTTTGTCCAGATAACCTGCCTGGTACAGGATGTGCAGGTGACTGGCCTGTGACACCAGAGACACAGCAGGGCACACATTCATTTCTGTTTTATTATTTTTCTCAATTCTATTGAAAGTAAGAAAATAACATAATAACATGAGACAGTTTTGTAATGAAATCTCCAAATGTGACAGAGTATTTGGCCAAAAAACACTGGCCAATTAAAACAGGGAGCCCTGTCTCTGTGTTGACAAGGAAGATAAACTCCTGATGGCAGATTCCTGTTCAACAGGAACATTCAGGAAAGAGTCAGAAGCCCACATCAGCCAGACTTCTGTGACTTCTTCTATTTTACTTTGTTTGATAATCATACATGAGTCATAAATGGCTGCCACGAAAGCAAGGTTCCCTCAAGGCCAGCACTGGACTGCAAATTTGTGGGGTAGCAAAGTTTATGCTGGGTGCCAACCACCTCACTTCTCTTTTCAGTTGCCCTCTATCCCTCAAAGCAGGCCCTAAGTTCCCTTGCCTCTAGAAACCCACTGTTCTCACTCGGGGCCAGGCTGCCCAAGACCCCACTTTATTGTCTTATTGTTAGGGCTGGGATGTGCCACTTCCCAGACTTTTCTGTCTCCCCCCAACACTTGCCATCACCACATACTTGGTAGGATGTGAAACCAAACTGATAAACCTATACGAGTTAAGGCCACTAGCGGGTCAAACTCTTGGGTAAACTGTATAGTTAAAAGGCTCCTCCTGGGTCTGGTTAGGGTCTCCTTTATGCAAAAGGAATAAAAATCGTGGTGGGACTTTCAAGCACCTTCTTATGGAAGGTATTTGGTGACGGAGCTGCTTCCAGAAACCCCTGCAAACACATTGGAGGCAGCTCCCCTCCTAAGCGGACTGAGGCCTGGCCTTCTGCCATGTGACAGGAAACTCGACGGAATATCCTAACAAAGCTGCGACTGTAGCCCAGCTGTCCTTAGCTCTCCTCCCCACAGCAGGGGAAGAGAGGCCTGCCAGGCAACGTTCTCCAGCACCAGGCTGCCTCTGGATGCTGCACAAGAGAAGTAGTAACAGATCTTGTGGTTTGAAGTGTGTCAATTTCAATGATTATTTTCCTCACGCTTATATCTCATTTCCTTCATGGCTAACCTGCCCTTGTCTGGGTGACTAGGTGTGCTGATTGCTTCTCTGGAACCTCATTTCAATGCCTACCACATGTTCTTCAACGAGGCAGCGCAAAAGAGACACGTGTTGGGTCAAGTTGGGATAAATAAGACAGCATTGTTCCAACTGACTCAATTATTACTTTTGTCTCTTTTCACCTCCATTCTATTAATATCTTTTCTGATACCTTCAAATTCTCCATTTCATACTGTGATTGTTTTTTCTTTAAACAGTATAGATTCTATGTAGTATTTCAATCATATATTCCAAGCAGCTACTGAAACTGCAGTATGGGGTGTAATTTTTGATTAAGATAATAGAGAAGAAAATGTAAGGTTTTTATAAAGGTCTATGTCTCTGTATTCCTTAAATATATGTAAAAACTCACTTCACTGACTGTAATAAATAAAATCCTCCAAATATCCCCCTAAATTCAGTTGATCATTAGTTCTCTGTCCAATCCCTATACTTCCACTTGTGTCCTTTTATAAGATAGTCTGGATAGCCAATTAATATCCTATTACCAGGAGCAGATTTTCCTGGCTACTTAACTATTTTGGACATGGTTCTGTCTAAATACAATGCTTTCTAATTTTCCCATAGGTAAAGATCTTTGTTCAGTTTACTTAGCTTTAGTATAACATAAAAAAAATTTATAGGTACAACATTAGTTAATTTTATATTCAATTAAGTAGCTATTTGAAGGATTAAAGAATAATCGAAGACTTTGATTTGGATTGCAGTAGGCTCTCACAAATCAGTTATAAAAGGAAAATTTATTTACTTTTCACTCGCTTAATTAAATATGTATTTACCAATCATGTTCAGGAGAGAGGAATTAAACAGTGGGGTAAGATTTCACATCTTAAGAAATATAATAAAAATGAGATTGCAGTTATAAATCCCTAATCAGGAGATCTTAATGTTGACGACAGGATATTAGGAACAAGCTAATTGGGAATGTAAGAAAGACCTAAGGTAGGAGGGAGGTTTTCAAATCAATTGAGTGAACAATTGGCTGACATTCGATAGATAAGAGAAACTTGTTTCTGAAAGCTGTGTTTTCCCCTTGCTCTCTGTCTGGGAGAGGCAAGACATATAATGTGAAGTGGCAAACAGAAATGAATCCAGGGATTTCACGTTTTCAGCTTGAGGCTTTGCCATAGGTCTAAATCACCTGTACGGTCTTATCTTACCCTTCCCTCCTTTCTCCTTAAGCCGTCTGTAGAGGCAGTAAAAATACCTGCAGTTTAGTATGTTGCGGCAGAAGTCTAGGAAGAAGATGGAATTCCTTTTGGGATTTTTTTTTTAAAAAAGAAAATACCCTAATGGTCTGGGACTGTTTGGCTGTGAAAGTTGAGTCCCTTCCCTCCCAATACCTGGCCTAAAAGCTTTCCCCACCTACTGTGGTAATTAACTTCCTCTTAGCCACAATGCCTTCAGTAGATTTCTATTACACACATCGGTCTTGAGTTAATGGTAATTTGGCAAGTGATAAAAAAGAGGGTTTTTGTTGTTGATGGTGTTTTGCTTGTTGTTGTCTGCAGCTGCTATGTAGCTTAGGTCCAAGGACACCATTTACTCCAAGATGTGCCCTGGAAGATAGCATTCTCATAGACTACAAAGGGAGTGCTGCCCCCGACTGTTGGTCAGTGACATAAACCTCAGTGATGCTCCATAGGACATAGAGGAGGTGAAGGAAGTAGGCTGCACAGGCACAGGAATTCAGACAAAGAGACATGCTGATAAACAAATCACTCTGGGAAATCTATGAAAATATAGGGAATGGCACTGGGACTGGGGTACTGATCCAGTTTATTTGAATATTAAAGAAAGGGTGGCTCCTGAAGGCTGGCAACTCAGGGACAATTCCAGGGCAGACATTTCAAATATGCCTCCGCAAATACACTTCGTTCTGCTTTCCCTGTCAAAATAGGTCACAGATCTGTGATTCTCAGTGAACCTGCTCTGAGAAGAGCCTGTCCAGAGTGAAGGGGACTCCACCTATCTGAGCCTTGGAAAGGAAACCAAGAGGCTGTCCAAGAATTGTCACTAATAAATTTGTTTTCCTTAAGTTCTCTCTCCCTTTCATTAATCTCAGAACAAAAAGCTAAAGAGTTGGTCCTGCTATTTAAGGTCACAAGTCCAAGAATTGAACATTATACAGAGTTAATTCAAATGTGCAGGTAATGAATTTTAGTTAAATATTTACACTGTTAGAAAAGGATTGAGGAATTAGGTGGAAAAATCAGTTGAACATATTTGGGCTTTCTATAGGCAATTGTTTTTTCTTTTTGGAGTAATTTTTCAAAAACATTTTAGTTCTTTGTGTCTTACATATAAAACTGCCTAGACCCTGGAAACAAAAGATAATCAGGAAGAAAAATCACTGAACAATAAAGGTGATGAACTTGGTATCAAACTGAGATTAAACATTTTTGACTCCTTTTGCCCTATAAGGAGCCCCTCCCTATTTCAATAAAAGTAAACAAGTCTTTTTTATTTTAAGTTAAAAGATTGGAATTAAGGTAGTCCAAGCTAATGTGTATCTGATTTCAAATATTTTGCATGTAAAAGAGCCAACTGAGAGAAGGCCTGGTTCAGCTGCAAGAATCATGTGACACCTAAAAAGCAGGCACTTCAGAGAACGGAGTTTTTCATGGTGCAGCAAATAGGAAGCAGCTGGTCTCCGGCATTCCTCCTCATCCCAGACACTCCACACCCGGGAACTCAAGTGCCAGCTTTATGTGCGTGGCGCAAGGGCTTATCTTTAAATAGTCTTTCTCTTGAGTTCATCTTTCATCTATTAATAGGAATGCCCCCACTCCGATTTTCAACCCCTGAACACACAAAAGTGGCTTAAGACCCACTGATGAAAGAAATAGTGGAGAATCCTTATTCTCTCGTGGTTTGATGACTAGGTGCCGGGACGTGCCTCAATCACCATGGAGAGGTATAGATCTATAAACTGTGAAAATACAAATCTGTGATAATGTTGGATAAAAAACTAGGCAGTTCAAAAACAAATGCCTTTGAAAGAGGCAATGCACCTAGTGAAGGGATTTTAGCACAAGCCAGAAGATCTGGAAAATTACATCAGGAGCTTGTCTCCAATAGTACCAGGATGTAAATCAAAGACAAGTCATGTTTTAAGCACAAGGAATGCATGCAGGTCTGAGGAAATGGGAAGGTGTTTTAGATACTGTAGTATTTGATCCTAACTGTTAATATTGTTTGTTACAGCACAGATGTATTAGCTGGTTGTTAACCTTCCGTGCATGCTGTACAGGGTTTAAGTAGAAGTGAGTGCAGGACAGAGGACTTGAGGTTAGGTATTTGGTACAGTTCAAATAAGGAATACATTTTTGTCCCATTTTTTGTGCAGCAGATGTAACGTTGCAGCCTTATGTGACAGCAAATTGTATTTGGGCTTCCTAAAATGCTCCATCTGGTCTACCTACCCGCTGGAACAGGAATTTTTGCATATGTGTGTAGACAGAGGCTTAATCTGTGTGAATTATGGTAAACAGACTCGAAGAACAACTTGGGGACTTTGCCATTTATACTGACAGAGTACGACCCACAGAAGAAAATTTGTGCTCATTTGTGCGAAGAGTCGAGATGAGTCATTGTCTATCCTCCTCCCTTCACACCCCCAGCTCACAACTGCCACATGGCCAGACCTATTGGGTGCACTGTCCTATATAATTGGAAAGAATGGCCACAGAGAGATCATTCCAGTTCGGGGAGTGAGGACAATCAGCCCGTACTTTCAACAGACCTCTTCCCACTTTTCAAGATAATGTGGTCCTATATACTCTTCTCCCAGCAGTAGAGAAGGTGTGGGCCACACTGTAATTTGCAGGTCTACACAGGGTGGAGTGGGGAATGAGGCAAGGACCTGTGGTTGCCACTGGCACTTGGACCATGTGGTACCACCCCACACACCTGCTCATTTAGGGACTGCTCTTTGCTGCATATCCTGGAAATTCATGTTCTCCTAGGCGTGCCAAACATTCCTGGTTCTGACATTACCCTGATGATGAACAGCCTGGGTCATGAGTCTACCTGACCAAAACACATTTTGCAAAGCCAAATATTGCCGTCAGTACAAAATGAACATGCTTGCCAAAAACTATAAACTCACAACTCCAATCTGTTAACACTTGTAAAAGATAGAGATCCTCCCAGAACCATCAGTTTCCTTGGATTCTTCAGTCTCCTATATTGCCTTTACAACTGTTTTTAACTACCTTTCAATTCCTATTTGGACATAAAGGCAATGGCAGATTTTTAGGAGAAAACCTAAGTGGCAGGATAAAGAACTACCAGTCTGGTCCTTGAGGGTAAATGTCACGTATGTTGGTGTGGTGATTTGCCCAATGTGATCAATTCACAATTTGAAACCAATGCTTTAAAATTTTGCACTCGATAATACTCAAATAGCCATGTAAGCTTTCAAATAATTACAATGACAGCTATTCAAAGAAACTCGGGCTTCACAAGTTTCTATATTAAGTATTGTCCAAGGAAGAAAACTCTGATCTCATATTCATGGTGTAATGCATATCAGAGGCCAGTTTATTCAGGTGAGTGAACTAGACCTTCACATGAAGGAGAAGACTCATACTGGATATTTTTGTACGGTTTCTGGTATTTGACATTACCACATCAGCTTATAAACTGTTGTTTTCTTTGGGGATTCTTCATCATGGGACTGATTACTTGAGAAAATGTATATCCATTGTTTTTCTAATTCTGAGCAGAAAGAGTTTAGACCTTTTGTTTATAAGGTTAACATGAAATCCACTCGTCAAGAGTTGAGGGTAAGCTCCGTGGGGCAATGTAGTAATTAAACTTCCCTGTGAAGTTGTGGGTTCCTGAATGGCATGTCTCCCAAGAAGTTCAGCCCTGCAATCTTGTGATTAGAAGAGCTTGCTTTGTGATCATCAAATGGGCAGGGGTGTGTGTGTGTGTAAGCAAATGACTCTTAAGTCTTCTATCTGCATGGCTGTTTGAAATGCAGCTCATCAGGCTAAATTAAAAACACCCTTTGTTGATCTAAATATGTTTCTTCTTTTGAAATGTGCTGAGGGAAACAGGTCTGTTATATAAATTCACAGTATCTCTAAGGAATTAGAGAGCAGGAATGGATATGAAGGTCATTTGTGTTCACATTTCAAGACCTTACATATTTTTTATGTCACCCTTAGTCAGATTGGAGGTGGAATATGATGAAGTCCAAAGCCTGAGGTTTCAAAAATTATCTGAAGAAACTGATAACTCAATTATATTTGGGACTTTGTCAACACTCACAGACAAACCAAACATTGCTTTACAACTGTAGAACTCATTAAATTTGGTATTTGCTACTTTTTACTAAGATGAAAATCACTTTCTAAGTTAATGGAAGCTGTTCTTAGAATTTCAAAGAAATTTAAGATCAGGTTTTCAATAGTTCACATGTGGTATAATCACCTTCCTTCATCATTTCTGCTACCATTCCCTCTTCAACAATCTTTCTCTCTCTCTCTCTCTCTCTCTCTCTCTCTCTCACACACACACACATACACACACACACACACACACACACAGAGCAGGGTGTCCAGACTTGGGAGGAATAGGGAAAAAAGGATTTCAATTTGTGAGCAGATACTTTGCCTAACATTTAGACTCTACTAAGTGTCTCATATAAAAATGTATTATGAACATCAAAAAAGACATCCCAAATTAACTAATATGCAAATGGAAAAAATCCCAGCATCTTTCCTAAGCTCTTTGAAGGATTAATGATAAATGTATACCCTTACATTATTTATCAGCCTGAGCTTCCCCAGGCACAAACAACCACAAATTGAAAGAAATTCACATCTGACAAATTCTCACCCTGACTCTGAAAAAGATTAATTTTTTGTAACACTGCCCTATGATGATGAGTATTAATTTCTCTTTTTCTTTATATACTATCTAAATCCCAGACTTCTCCGGTACAGCAAGTCCTCACTCAATGTCATTGATAGGTTCCTGTAAACTGGGACTTCAAGCAAAATGATGTGTGTGTAACGAAACCAATATTAACAGGGGATAATTAGACTAATGGATATACACAAGAGTTAAGTTTCTTTGGCATGTTTCTGATCACAGAAGCATTACCAAACTTCTAAATAAAGACCCCAGACACTTCTAATGTTAAACATTGAAATAAATGTGAGCTATACATACATTTAAGAAGGATTAATAGAAACAATTATTTACCCAGTTTTTGGGGAACCAGTGAGTGATGGCAGTTGTAGTGGTGGTGAGTCAAATCAAATAATAAATGTTTGCAAAGTGAAAACTGTAGGGAACACTTCCTCCCATAGTTCAAAAAACATCACAAATATGGTGGGTTTGCTAGGCACATTCCTACAGTGTTTATTTTCTGCATTTGGCTGATTATCATAAACTTTCTGAATTTTTATTTTACAATAATTTGTATTCATGCATTCATTTTCCAAACTGCATATTCCGGTTCAGGGTTATGGGCGGCCAGAGCCTATCCTGGCAGCTCAGGGGACAAGGCCGGAACCAACCCTGGACAGGACACCATACCATCACAGGGCACAGTCACATGCACCCATGCTCTCTCACACCGGGACCCATTTAGACACGCGGATTCACCTAACAGGCACGCCTTTGGGATGTGGGAGGAAACCAGAATACCTGGAGAAAACCCACACAGACATGGGGAGAGTGCGCGCAAACTCCACTCACATAGCAGCCCTGGCTAAGAGTCGATTTTTTTTCTCATCAATGTTATAATGAAACTACATTGAGCAAAACAAGGTTATTTGCTCAAGGACTTGTGCTTTAGTGCTATCATCCTTGAACCCCAAGCCCACAGAATTCATCCTTGTGAATAATTTCTTATTTGACTGCTACCCTTTGTGTCAATTTTCTCTCATTCTATCTTCATTGTCAATTAATAAAATATATTTATTTAGACACTTAAGATATTTGTAGTTCTTTAATTTCTGTAAAGTTCATTTTATAAAAAAGGAAACAGGTATTAATAAAAATTTACTGAATGGCTGAAGAAATTTCTTTGCAAAGTAGTCACTGACCTATCACTGGGAATCTAACCAAGCTTGACTGACCAATGTCAGAGATGGAATAAAGGACATCTCTTTATCAGCTTAGATGACCTCAGACTTGCCTTGCAATTCCACAGGGCCTTTGCTGCTTTCAGTCCTAACTCTGCGCTCTCCCAGTCTATTTAAACCTACCTGCCTTAAAAATTACACCACACACTATTCTTTCCCTAAAGGATCCTCCAGGTTCTTTGGGTGGAAAAGACTCGTTTCCTCTGAATGCTGACTAACCTTTGTTTATGTGGACTGTATCTTAGGGCAATTAAGACATTTTATTTTATATCACTGATGTTTCTAAATGTGCACTACCCTGAGGCCCACATGAGGGCAGAGTCTTATGTACCTTTCTGCTCTACTTCAGTGCCTAGCATAATTTTATGCACATATTATGTCCTCAATAAATGTTAGTTGAATAAATAAATACAAAAATAAATGAATTAATGGATTCTAAAACATACAAATGGCATGTCATTCATGATGTCAAGATTTATACACAATGGTACAAAGATTAAAGAAGGTCCTATCACCTTGGCATTCAATCCCAGTCTTTAATTCCTAGATTGTACTTTTATAATTTTTTTTGCACAGAAATGATGATATTTTTCACTTTTCATTGTAGAATTAATCCAATTAATTAATGAACCACATAAACTTATCTTAAGCATTAGTCAGTATTCCATAAAATAGATTAATATTTCCTCATTGGATCTCCATAGAATTAGATGTAATTTGACTCCTTGTTCTTCTTTTGATACTGATAAAATTTAATCAAATAATTAGGAAATAGATTAGAACTGATGGTTTTTTGATTAAACTTTTAATTTGGAATAATTGGAGGTTCACAAGCAGTTTTTTTATTTCAAAATATTACAAAGGTACAAATGGTTTTGGTTACATGGATTGCTTTTATAATGCTTGAGTCAGGGCTATAAGTGTGCCCAACACCCAGGTAGTGTCATGGTACCTATTAGGTAGGGTTTAGCCCATCCCTTCCTCTCTCCACCCCTTCAGTGATGTCCACTGAATTTTACATCCCTCTATGTACATGTGTGCTCATTGCTTAGTTCCAATTTAATAGTGAGTACATGTGGTGTTCTTTTTCCATTCTTTAAATATTTCACTTAGGATAATGGTCTCCAGTTACATCCAAGTTGTTGCAAAAGGCATTAATTCATCCTTTTTATGGCTGAGTAGTATTCCATGGTATACATATACCATATTGTTAATCCACTCATGAATTGATAGGCATTTGGGTTGATTCCACTTCTTTGCAATTGTGAATTGTGCTGCAATAAACATTTGAGTGCAGGCGTTTTTGTTTTGTTTTGAAACAATGACTTTTTTCCTTTGGGTAAATACGCATTAGTGGGATTGCTGGATTGATTGGTAGGTCTATTTTCAGTTCTTTGAGGAATCTCCATAACTGTTTTCCATAGAGTTTGTACTAATTTGCCGTCCCACCAGCAGTGTATAAGTGTTCCTTTGTCTCTGCATCCACACCAGAGTCTATTGTTTTTGGACTTCTTAGTCAAAGTCATTCTAACTGGGGTAAGGTGACATCTCATTGTGGTTTTAATTTGCAGTTCCCTGATGATTAGTGACATTGAGCATTTTTTCACATGTTTATTGGCCATTTGTCTATCTTCTTTTGAAAAGCTTCTGTTCATGTCTTTTACCCAATTTTTAATGTTTTTTTCCTTGCTAATTTGCTTGAGTTCTTTGTAGATTCTGGTTATTAGCTCTTTATTGGATATATAGCTTGTGAATGTTTTCTCCCAATCTGTAGGTTGTCTATTTGCTCTGTTGATTGTTTCCTTATCTGCACAGAAGCTTTTTAGTTTAATCAAGTCTCATTTATTTATAATTGTTGTTTCTGTGATTGCCACTGGAGTCTTTTTAATAAATTCTTTGCCTAGACTGATATCTAGAAAAGTTCTTCTTACATTTTTTTCTAGAATTATTATGGTTTCATGCCTTACATTTAAGTCTTTTATCCATCTTCAATTAATTTTTATGAGTAGTGAGAGATATGGGTCCTATTTAATTCTTCTACATGTGGCTATCCAATTTTCCCAGCACCATTTATTGAATAGGGCTTCTTTTCCCCAATGTATATTGTTGTCTACTTTGTCAAAGATCAATTGGCTGTATGTGGATGGTTTTATATCTGGGTTCTCTGTTCTATTTCATTAGTCTGTGTCTCTATTTTTATGTCAATACCATGCTATTTTGGTTACTATAGCCTTGTAGTATAGTTTGAAGTCTGGTAATGTGATGCCTCCAGATTTGTTCTTTTTGCTTAAGATCGCTTTGGCTATTCAGGCTCTTTTGTGGTTTCAAACAAAGCATAGAACTATCTTTTCTAGATCTGTGAAACATGACATTGGTATTTTGATGGGGATTGCATTGAATCTGTAAATCACTTTGGGTACTATGGACATTTTAACAACGTTGATTATACTGATCCATGAGTATGATATGTTTTTCCATTTGTTTGTGTCCTTTGCAATTTCATTCCTCAGTGTTTCATATTTCTCTTTGTAGAAATCTTTCACCTCCTTGGTTAAGTATGTTGCTAGATTTTTTTTGTGTGTGTGTAGCTATTGTGAATGGTACTGAGTCTTTGATTAGCTTGACTCTCTCTCTCTCTCTCTCTCTCTCTCTCTCTCTTTTTTTTTTTTTTGAGACAGAGTCCCACTCTGTTGGCCAGGCCAGAGTGCTGTGGCATCAGCTTGACTCTTATTGATATATAAGAATGCTACTGATTTGTGTACATTGATTTTGTAACCTGAGACTTTGCTGAATTTGTTTATCAATTCCAGTAGTCTCATGGCAGAATCTTTGGGGTTTTCTAGATATAAGATCATATTGTCAGCAAAGAGTGATAGTTTGATCTCTTCTTCCCCCATTTGAATACCCTTGATTTCCTTCTCTTGTCTGATTGCTCTGGCTAGGACTTCCAGCACTATGTTCAATAAAAGTGGTGACGTGGGCACCCTTGTATTTTTCCAGTTTTTAGTGGGAATGCTTTCAATTTTTCCCCATTCAGTATGATGTTGGCTATGGGTTTGTCATATATGGCTTTTATAATTTTGAGGTTTGTTCCTTCCGTGCCTAATTTGTTGAGGGTTTTTATCATGAATGAGTGCTGAATTTTGTCAAATGCTTTTTCTGCATCTATTGAGATGATCATATGGTCTTTGTTTTTGCCTTCATTTATGTGGTGAATCACATTTATTGATTTACAGATGTTGAACCATACTTGCATATCTGGATGAAGTCCACTTGGCCATGGTGGATTATTTTTTTAATGTGCTGTTGAATTCAGTTTGCTAATACTTTATTGACAATTTTTGCATCCATATTAATAAAAGATATTGATTTGAAGTTTTCTTTTTTTGTGTGTCCTGGTTTTGGTATAAAGGTGATACTGGCTTCATAGAATGAGTTGGGGAGGATTCCCTCCTTCTCAACGTTATGGAATAATTTCTGCCATATAGTACTAATTCTTCATTGTAGATCTGGTAAAATTTGGCTGTGAATCCATCTGGTCTGGGGCTTTTTTGTTGTTGTTGGAATACTTTTTATTACTGTTTCAATCTTGTAGCTTGTTATTGTTCTGTTCAGGAGTTCTATTTCTTCCTAACTGAATCTTGGGAGGTTTTGTGTTTCCAGGAATTTGTCCATTTCCTCTATGTTTTTGAGTTTATTTGCATACAGATTTTCATAATATTCAAAGATGATATTTTGTATTTCTGTATAACCATTAGAATATCTTCTTTTCATTTCTGATTGAGCTTATTTGGGTCCTTTCTCTTCTGTTTCCAGTTAATCTAGCAAGAAGTATATCAATTTTGTGTATCTTTTCAAAGAACAAAGCAACTTTGTGTTTCATTGATCCTTTGTGCTTTTTTGTTGTTATTTTCATTTTCATTTAGTTCTGCTCTGACCTTTGTTATTTATATTCTTCTACTGGTTTTTAGTTTGGTTTGCTCTTCCTTTTCTAGTTCCTTAAGATGTGCCATTGGATTGTTAATTTGTGATTGTTCTTTTTGTTGTAGACAGTTAAGGCTATAAATTTACCCCTGAGGATTGTTTTGCTGAATACCATAGATTTTAATAGCTTGTGTCTTCTTTGCCATTCAGTTTGGGGGAATTTTTGATTTCCATCTTAATTTCACTATTCACCCAAAATTCATTCAGCAGCAGATTGTTTAATTTCCATGACTTTGTGTAGAATTGAGTGTTTCTCTTGGAGTTAATTTTTGGTTTTATTTCATTGTGGTCTGAGAAGATACATGATATGATTTCTATATTTTTCAATTTGCTGAGACATATTTTACCACCTAAGATGATCAATCTTGGGGAATGTTCCATGTGCTGATAAGAAGAATGTATATTCAGTAGTTTTGGGGTAAAGTGTTCTGCAAATGTCTGTTAGGTCTATTTGTTCTAGAGTTCCATTTAAGTCCAGTGTTTATTTATTTTCTGCTTGGATGATCTGTTGAGTTCCATCAGTGAGGTGCTGAAGTCCCCGGCAATTATGAGTTATCTCTTTGCTTAGATCTAGTAGAATTTGCTTTACGAATCTTGGAGCTCCTGTGTTAGACATATAAATATTTAAGATAGTTATGTCTTCTGGTTGAATTATTCCCTTTGCACCATGGTATAATGACCACATTTGTCTTTGTTGATTTAAAGTTAATTTTATCTGATATGAGCATGGCTACCCCTGCTTTCTTTTTGTTTCTGTTTGCATGGAATATTTTTTCCTATCCCTTCACCTTGAGGCTGTATGAGTCCTTGTGGGTTAGATGTGTTTCCCGGAGACAGCAGATGCTTGTGTTGTATGTTTTCACCCATTCAGCCATCCTTTGTCTCTTGAGTAGGGCATATAGAACATCCATTGATTGATAGAATTGATATTTGGAAGGCTCTTCTTTTCATGCTGCTGAGTAGTACATTATTGCATTGTTTTACCTCTTGTGCTATTTTATATGAGCTCTGAGCTTTAGCTGTTCAGTGGTTTTACACTGGTGGGTTTCTATTTTGTTGATCCATATATAATGCAGTTCTGAGTATTTCCTGCAAGGGAGGTCTGATCTTGACAAATTCCCTCAGTGTCTGCTTGTCTTGAAAAGTCTTTATTTCTCCTTCATATATGAAACTTAGTTTTGCAGGATACAAAATTCTGGGTTGGCAGTTCTTTTTAAGAAAACTGAAGGTGGGGCCCCAAACCCCTCTAGCTTGTAATGTCTCATTTGAGAAGTTGGCAATTAGCCTGATGCATTTTCTTTTGTAAGTTACTTGATGCTTTCACCTCATGGCTCTCAGGAGTTCCTCTTTCATATTGACTAACCAAGTCATCCATGCAAAACCTAGACCATCACCAAAGCACACACATGCAAACCCAAAGGTTCTTACCCAACATACGCTATAGACACACTCTTATCAGTGTGTGTGGGGAAGCCCCATCTAAACAAAAGAAAATCCCCAAATAAGAAGCAATAGCTGCTCCAGATGTCTAGGAATCAGTTAAAGAACTACAGAAGTATGAAAAATCAGAGTGAAAGAACACCCCAAAAAGCAAACATCGGCCTCTTGCAATGGATACCAGACAAAATGAAAATACTGAAATGGCAGATAAAGAATTTCATATATGGATTATAAGGAAGCTCAATGCAATCCAAGAGAAAATGGAAAGCCAACTCAAAGAAACCAGGAAAACAATTAAGGAAATGAATAAAAAACTCACTAAAGAGATCAACATATTAAAAAAAATTAAACTTCTGGAAATGAAAAATTCATTTAGAGAAATACAAAACACAGTGGAAAGTTTTAAGAATGGACTAGATCATGCAGAAGAAAGAATTTCAGAACTTCAAGACAATATTTTCAAATTAACTCTGTCAGTCAAAAATAAAGAATTAAGAGGAATGAACAAAGCTTATAAGAAATATGGGATAATGTAAAATGGCCAAATATATGAATCATAGGCATCCCTGAGGGTGAAGAAGAAAATGCACAAGGTTTTGAAAACCTATTTGAGTGAATAATTGAGGCAAACTTCCCTGGTCTTGCTAGAGATTTAGACATCCAGGTACAAGAAGCTCAATGAAAACCTGGGAGATTCATTGCAAAGAGGCAATCACCAAGTCACATGCAGTTTTAAGAAACAATACATCGACATCCTCTGTACCCTTTACCCATTTTCTCTCAATGTTAGTATCTTTAAAACTATAGTACAATATCACAACTGGATGTTTGCATTGCTATAGGCAATATACAGAACAGCTCTATCATCACAAAGATGCCTTCTATTGCTCTTTTATGGTCACACCCACCTACTTTCAACACTGTGCAGTAGCAACCAGTAATCTAGTCTCCATTTCCATAATTTTGTCATTTTAAGAACATTATATAAATTGAATCATACAGTATGAACCCTTTCAGGATTGGCTTTTCTCATTCACATTATTCACCAGATATTCATTCAAATTGTCATAAGTATTCTGGTTATTGCTGAGCAGAATTCTGTCATATGGATGTACCAGTTTGTTTAACCATTCACCTGTTGAAGGACATGCCAGGTGTTTTCAGTATTTAGTTATTATGAATAAAACATCCATTACATACTTTTGTTTAAACATATGTTTCCATTTCTCCAGGATTGCTCAAGCATGCAATTACTGCATCATATGGTAGCTGCATGTTTAGTGTTATAAGAAAATGACAAACTCTTTTCCATAGTGGTGGTACCATTTTTCATTTCCATCAGCAATGTATGAGTGATTTGGTTTCTCTGCATCTCTGCCGTCATTTGTGTGCTATTTCTATTTTTATTTTAGTCATTCTGATAGGTATACAGTGATATCTTATTGCAGTTATCATTTGCATTTCCTGACTGCAAATATAACTAGTGGATATCTTTTAATGTGCTTATCAACTATATATGATCTTTTGTTAAATATCTGTCTGTGTCTTTTTCTATTCAGAGTATTCATTTACTGTTGAGTTTTGAGGGTTCCCTATGTTCTAGACAGTACTTCTTTGTCAGACAGATGGCTTAAAAATATTTTCTCCTAGTTTGTAGTTAGTTTTTTTATCCTCTGAAAAGGATCATTCAGTGAGCAAAATAGAAATACTTTGATTAGGTTTAATTTATTAATTTTGCCTTTTATGGATTGTAATTTTGATGTCAAGTCTAAGAACTCTTGGCTGGACCTAGATCTCAAAAATTTCCTCCTATTTTTTTTCCTAAAAATGTTATAGTTTTATGTTTTACAATTAAATCTGTGACTTATTTTGGGTTAATTTTTGTATAAGGCATGAGATTTAGGTTGAAATTAATTTTTTTCCTATGATGCTCCAGCACCATATGTTGAAAAAAGCTACCCTTCCTTCACTGAATTATTTTTACATCTTTGTCAAATATCAGTTGTGCATATTTTATATCGGTCTATTTCTGGGCTCTCTACTGTTTCCTTGGTCCTTATGTCTCTTTCCACCAATATATCACACTGTCTTGATTACACCATATCTGTAGTAAGCCTGAGGATTGGGTAGAGTGATTCCTTCTACCTTATTCCTTTCTCAAGATTGTTTTTAGCTATTCTAGGACCCATGCCTTTCCATGTAAATATTAGAATAAACTTATCTTGTCTATGTCTACAAATAAAACTTACTGGAATTTTTATAGGATTATATTTAAACCTATAGATTAATTTGGGAAGAATTGATATGTTTACTACTTGAGACTTCCAATCCACAAATGTAAATAGTATGTCTCTTTATTTATTTAGGTCTTTGATATCTGTCATCAGCATTTTGTAAACTTCAGCATACTGATACTGCATATGTTTTGTTATGTTTATAAGTATTTCATTTTCTTTGGAAAGACTATTATTGGTAATGTGATTTTAATTTTTGTTTCCACATCTTTTTTCTTTGTATGTAGAAATTTGATAATTTTTGTGTGTTGACTTTGTGTCCTGCAACCTTGCTGACCTTACTTAACAGTTTTAGGAGTATTTTTTGAGGATTTCTCCAAATTTTCCATATAATCATGTCATCTGCAAATAGGAATAGTTTTATTTATTACATTCTAATATGTATGTATTTAATTTCTTTTTCTTTTTTTGTCTTATTGAAGTGGCTAGAACATCAATTACTATGTTACTATGAACATAATTACTATTATAACAGTGGTAAGAATGGACTTTCTTGCCTTGAGTCTTTCACTATTAAGTATGATATTAACTGTAGGTGTTTTATAGATGCATTTTTATCAAGTTGAAGAAGTTGCCCCTCTATTCCCAGTTTGTTGAGGATTTTTTTAATGATTGAATGTTGGATTTTGTGAAATTTTTTTTTTCTGCATCAATTGATATGATCATACGATTTTTCTTCTTTAGCCTGGACAGATGGTAGATTACGGTGATTGATTTTCAAAGGGTGAACCAGCCTTGCACACCTGGAATAAATACCACTTGGTCATTGTATACAAAATAAGTTTTATATATTTATTGATTTGATTTGCTAATATTTTGTTAAGGATCTTTGCATCTAAGTTCATGAGCGATATTTGCTTCTAGCTTTTTTGTTTTGTCTTTGTCTGATTTTGGTATCAGGGTCATATTATTTTCATAAAATGAGATTGGAATTTTTGCTTCTTCTATTTTCTGGATGACATTGTGGAAAATTGATTTTGATCATTAAAATATTTCATAGAATTCTGCAGTGAAGCCATCTGTGCCTAAAGCTTTATTTCAAGAGCTTTTTAATTCCTAATTTAATTTAGTGTCTGTAAGATTGTTTAGCTTGCCTGTTTCATCTGAATTGAGTTTTGGTAGTTTGTGGATTTTCAAGTTCATTTCTTCTGTGTTAGCAAATTTATGAGCATAAAGTTGTTTGTAATATTACCTTATTATTCTTTTGATGTCCACAGGATCTGTAGTGATCATTCCTGCTTTATTCCTGATATTGGTGATTTGTGCCTTCTTTTTTTTACTTGTCAGTCTTGCTAGAGGTTTATCAATTTTATTGATTTTTTTCCAAAGAACTAGCTTTTTGTTCCATTGATTTTCTCTGTGGTTTTCCTGCTTTCAATTTCATTGATAAATGCTCTTATTTTTATTATTTATTTATTTCTGTTTGATGTTGTTAGTTTATTTTTCTATATTTATATTTTCATTTTAAAAGCTGATTATTTCTGAATTGATGTGATAGTCCATAAATATGATTTTAATTCTGTGAAATACTAAAAAAAAATCTTTAAACTAATAATAATGTTTCATATTTAACCAGACATAGTGACCACAAAAGGTTACATGGAAAGTGAAAATCAGTTAATTGGCACATAATAAGTTAAAGTTGTATTTAAGTTTCCATTTGAAGAGATTCTGGGTATTTACAAGTATTAACTCTCAATCTAAAAAGTCCTATCTCAGAAAAAATTACAGCACATCTCTGAATCACTGTGCTCAGGTATGTTGAGAGCTAAGAAAATTCTATAAAGGATCTTTCTTCCATGGAGAGACAGAGAAACTGCAGAATAGAAAATAAACTGGAAAGAAATGAATTACCCACACAGGAAAGAAGGGAACTTTTAGCTGAAATATAGCTGGAAAATTTAGGTAGAGGTCTTACACGAGAGAGGGGGAGAAGCAGAAATGTCTGAGTCAGAGAAAGATGGCTCCCTAAAGAGAAGTGAGCTGCCAAAAAGAGCAGGGGCTTGCAGCTGAGCTACACTGTGAATAAATGTAGACAGAAAAGAAGACCTTGCTTGGAAAAACACATATAAGTTTTTAAAGAAATAAAGAGCAAGATTACAGGTAAAAATACTAGTTAATTAATCTTTAGGAATAGAGTCCCTGCACTCTTAAAGCTTGCAATCTAGCCAGTTGATTCTGTTTTATTAAATTACGTTAAAATATATTACACTTAGAAGTGTTCATATATTAGTTTATACTTTAATTGCTAAAAAGAGATAGTTTTTAAAATTATACTTTTTAAATTTATATGAATCCCTAAAATTTAGTCAATGTTTCTGTCTGAACTATTGGTCCCATTGAACTATAGTGAGTTGGGTTTTTCCACAGACTAAAAAATGGATGAGAAGCTAGATGCTCATTGTTTATGTCTCCTGGAATATAAAAGCAACCAATAGGTAATTCTATTCCATTCTTAAAAATAGCTCTGAATAGTAGTTTCTCCCAAATCTCTGAAGATGCCCTATTTCTATTTTATTTCTCTTCTTTATTTGGCCCTCTAAACGTAAACCTCCCTCAATGTTTTGTCTTCGGGTTGTTCCTGTTCTAATCTTAAATTCTATTACATCTCATTCTGAAATGTCTGTCTCTCCCCAAAACCAGCTCAGAAGTCACTGTCTCTAGAAAGTCATCTATTAACACTGTTTCCCTCCAGAAATCTTTCTATTCCTGTATATACTGTTGGTGCCACAACCTGTCATACTACATTGTACTTTATTTTATACTTGCTTTCCTAACTAGTCTTGATGGTAGAATTGGATGTTATGATTCTCGTATTCCAAGTCCCTAGCAAAGCAAAAGTGCTTGATAATAAATGCCATTGAATAAACGAATACTTTTATATGCAAGCAAGCAATGTCTATTTAATAACTTTTCATTAACATAATTTTAACTCATCCACAAAAGTACCTGCCTTTTTCAGAGTATTTGTCTCTTCTTAAGTTATAAAAAATTAGTTTAAAGGCTATTTTTAATAATTTATATACTTTCATGACATTGATTCAGTGCTAATCAATAAAGCTTAACTTTAAGAGAGAATAAAATCTAACCAAGAAATGATATCTTTTGCCTTAAAAAATGACTATACATCAAGAAAATGAGATTAGTCTCAAAGATTATGAGAAAATATTTGCAAAAGACATATCTGATAAAGGACTGTTATCAAAAATATACAAAGAACACCTAAAATTCAACAATGAGAACCACCTGATTAAAAAATGGGCAAAAGAAACAAAAACAGAACAGAAACCTCACAAAGAAGATATACAGATGCCAAATGAGCATGTGAAAACCTGCTTGACATTATCTGTGATTAGGGAATTACAAATTAAAACAACAATGAGATACCACTTCACACCTATCAGAATTGCCAAAATCCAGAACACTCACACCACCAAATTCTGGTAAGGACGTGGAGCAAGAGGAACTCTCATTTACTGCTGGTGGGAATGCAAAATGGTACAACCAATTTGTAAGATAGTTTGGTAGTTTTTTTTTTTTCAAAAGTAAACATGTTCTTACCATATAAATCAGCAGTCATACTCCTTGATATTTACTCAAATGAATTGAAAATTTATGTTCACACAAAATCTGCATGTGGATGTTTATAGCAGCTTTATTCATAATTGCCAAAACTTGGAAGCAACCAAGATATTTTTGATTAGGTGAATGGTATATTCAAACAATCGAACATTATTTAGTGCTAAAAAGACCTGAGCTATCATGCCATGAAAAGACATGAAGGAATCTTTAACGTATATTACCACATGAAAGAAGCAAATCTGAAAAGGCTACATACTCTGTGATTCCAACTATATGACATTCTGGAAAAGGCAGAACTATAGAGACAGTAAAAAGATCTAACGTGGTTTCCAGGTTAGGTGGTAAGAAGGGATGCAGAGAGAGCACAGAGGATTTTTAGGACAGTGAAACTATTCTGCGTTATACTACAATGGTGGATACATGTCATTATACATTTGTCAAAACCCACAGAGTGTATGACACCAAGAATAAACCCTAAAATAAACTATGGACTTTGGGTGATAATGATGTGTCAATGTAGATTCATCAGTTGTAACAAACGTGCCACCCTGGTGCTGGATGTCGATAATGGGGGAGGGGTGGAGGTAGGGAGTGTAGGGGAGGCAGAAGGACTATGGGAAACCTACTCAATTTTGCTGTGAACCTAAAACTGCTCTAAAATATCTATTAAAAAAAGCAATATCTGCCCTACACTTTTTTTAGTGTAAGTAATTAAAAAGCCAGCACTATCACCTAGCACAATGCCGGACCTTGCTCCTTGGAGTGTGCCTGTAGATCAGCTGCAAGGACAGCACCCCGGAGCTTGTTAGAAATATAGAGGCTCAGGTCCCTTCCCAGACCTATTGAATCACACAGTCTGTGCTTTAAAAAGTTCCCCAGGTTATTTGTACGCACATCGGAGGTTTAGAAGCACTGGTGCAGAAAATGAAGAATTAAACGAGAGCAAGAAGAACCAGTGCCTTTTCTTACCTCATCTACTCACAAGTTGTTTGGCATTGGGCAATGTATTGAAAGTGTAGGTTTCTAGTCTGTAGAACAAGAGGGTTGGACTAGGTCAGAGGTCCTCACAGTGTGGTCCCTAGACTAGCAACATCAGCATCACCTGGGACAGAAAGGAAATGCAAATTCTACTGACTCAAAAACTTTGGGTGAGGCCATGATCTGTGCTTTTACAAGCCCTGCAGGTATTTCTGATGTAAGTTGAATGTAAGAACCACTGGATGACCCCTAAAGTTCTCTTCAATTAAACATTTTGTGATCATTTGGAAAAATTTAAGTGTCACAAGATCTTAAATACATGTATATTTTTTACTTGAAACTGAATACCTACGCACTTTAAACAATGAACTGGCATCCTTTTCATTCTCAGATTGTGCCCTTATCTATTTAAAAATATTTCTTATATTTTTTGAAACATAAATTTCTATTTGCATATAAATATATAAACTTCTGTTAAATTTTTCAAGTAGCAAAAGCAGATTCTTTGGACACTGACACAAAGATAACAATTGATTTGAAGACACCCTTCAGACAAAGAAACTCTGAGCTTTGTGCTTGTTAACAGATGAAGATTTTAATCTGACATAACAGAGGTTTTTTTTCCCTTTTGTAATTAGCAAACCACACATATTCAGTGCCAGGATGGCTGGCTGAGGTCATTTTCATTATCTTAGTTCCCACTGAATGCTAAGGATTTTTCTTTCATCCAGTAAGAAAATCTGAAAAAGCAGACAAGGTAAACTTTAAATTGGATTAATCACAGATAAGAATGCCATGATCACATACTAAATTGTGAATCATGAAACAGCTGATAGGATTCAGTAAGAAAAGATGAAAGCAATAACTTCTTGTCTGGCTCAAGCAGGATGAGAGAATTTGGCGCATTTGAAATTCTGTCAAGAACAACACAGACAAGCACTATTTTTAACCCCTGCTTTTACCATGAGAGAATTCATAGTGTAAGAATCAAACAGTTTGAATTTTGAAAGGGGGGAACAGTGGGTACATAACCTAAAAGCTCAATTTTCATTATCAGGCAGCTGTATTATTGTGGGGGAAACGTCTACATTCCAGAGTTGTGAATGCACAGGGCCATGTTTACATTCACTCCATGAACCAAGCACCATTAACACAGCTCAAGGGGCTTTTTCCCTTAGATTCTGATGGTGAACTATTTACAAATATGATTAAACGTATCGGGAGATGATGTATTTGCATGCTTTAAGCATATTTTACTTTAACCATTTCGTTTCAGATGCATAAGCCCTGGTAACCCATCAGTACTATCAGTTGCTGGCTCTAACATCTGTCTAAACTATAAAGATAGTGAAGGCAGCACTGGTGAGTTTTTTCCTTCTTCTGTTAAAGATTTTCATTCTCTTGGTCTTTTGAGTCTTGATAAATGCAGCAATTCCACCAACATCATTTCTGGCTAGATTTTCAAAGGAACAGCATCCAATTTTATGAGAGCAGATTGGCTTTTTACCTGTTATTTTGCAGAAAACAATTTACTGGCTTTAAGCATTAATCAAACAGGCATCTTAAAAATAGGAGGCTCTGAAAAAGGAGGGCCCTTGAAAATCTGGCCTATATGTGCTGCTGATGCTAATAAATCAGTAGGATTTTGATTTTTTTGTAAGGTGTTTACCTCTGTAACGTGCTACCTTCCCAAAGGGAATGATGTGTTTGGGCTTCGAAGTGTCAGTATAGGCGTGTGTTGGGGCAAAGGACAGGACACTGAGGAGAGCTGCTGAAATCGGCTCCGCAGAGAGGCATCCATCCCCAAATCGTCCATCCCAAAGAATCCCAAAAGATTGCCCCAAACAGATGAGAGAGAGACAGGAGAAACAGAGAGAAGAGAGGGTATGAGAAAAGAGGGGTTGGGGAGGAGGAAATGGGTAAAATGGAGCAAGAGATAGAGCAAAAAAGGAAGAAAATGACAGGGGGAAAAGACCAAGAGAGAAAAAATAAAAAGGAGAGGAAGGAAATGGGGGTCTGAGGATGAGCCCCAGATGGAGAGGAGGCAGAGAGGAGAAATGGTAAGAGGGAGAGGCTGAGGGGAAGGAGTATGTGTCTCGGGGGGGTCCTCCTGGGTGTGGTCCTGGAGATTTTGTCTAATGAGGTTATGACAATCACACAGTAGACAGTCTACAGAAGCTGCTCCCAGCATTTATCTGGCAAATGCATCACTGGCCTGGATGAAATGAGCTGAGCGTCAGGGCCGTTCTCCTGAGATAGGAAAAGTCACAAGGTGAAATTTCTCTGCTATAGTCATCGGAAACTAGAAGTACAGTCAGAGGGAGAATTCCGCTGTAATATTGTCACATCCCAATTAACCTAGAAAGATGCCTCAGCTGCTATCTAATTGTTTTCCCCATTACTCTTCCCGTAATGGATTTGTGATCACTGCTGCATGTGCACACCAAGCTTTCCCTTGTTTAGGGCTTGCAGGAGCCCCTGATGGGGCATGGAGATGCCTGTCATATCCTTACTCACAGCTGTATGGTTTTTATTTAAAATTTTTAATTAAAAATTTTTTATTTTAAAATATTTGACACATAAAGATGGTATGTATTCAAGGTGTACAATGTGATGACTTGATTTACATATAGATTATATAATGATGATTACAGTCAGCTTTGTGTTTTCTACATGATATATGTAAATTGTATTTTTCTACTATTTATTTTTAGGACATAGACCTAGTGAGAGATTTGGGGAAAGAAGTCCAAATATTTTCTTAGTTTTATCTATGGTGTAATAAAGTTGGATTTACATCCGTTCAACCTGATCATAAAGTTTATGTTATATATATACTAATCTCTGTTATGTTTGGGCTATACATAAGCTTATTAAAAACAATAGGGTTCATCATTTTATATATTTAATGATATTATCAAATTTCTTTCCCCAGCTATTTTATACCTGTTTAAGAGAAAGTCTTTTACTGTAATGAGCTGGCTATTGCCTCATGTAATAATGTTTATTTAATATTTATGTATATAATATTTATTCCATAAATAAAAATATGCCTATTACTCGTCTTTTTTTACTGCCTTATAAGCTCTAATATCACTGATTGCTTTTTAATAATTATAATATTCCATTATATTTTAACTTGTTTTCAGACATTTCTCCTGAAGTGCTAGAAAATAAATGATTTCCAATAAATCACGCAGTTAAATAAGTCCTTAAAAGCCTTTGTTTGATTTTTGTTAGTAGGTACGCCTACTTGGGCAATTTGGAATGTGTTCAACACAAGTGTGAATCATTGGTACATAATCTTTGAGAATATGTTGAAAGAAAAGTCTTTGCAGAAGAGAAAGTATCTTAAAATACTCTCACAGCATCTGGTTCACACCTGGAAAAGTAAATCGTATAGTTTAGCACTGTGATCATTTTAGAAATGTAATGTGAACTGCCCTTGATTTTATCTTTTCTTTTTTCAGACTATTTCCATGACCCAAACTAGTTTGATTGTTTTGAGCCTTTTTGTGCACAACTAAATACATGAAATAAAAAGTTACAGAGAATTAATTAAATTACACTGTTCTCTCAAATACTTGCCAGAGTTAGTGTGTGTGAATATGCAAGTATTTATATGTTACTGTGATGCTCAAAAGTTTGTCTTCACCCTCTTTAGCCTATAAACTTTTTAGCCTAAAAGCATGAGCATACCTACTCTCAGATTTGTATGAAAAGCCTATCTATGCATTGGAGTAACATATGGGGTGCTTTTTAAATAGTGCAACAAATGTTGCTGAAGGGCAGTATAGACTGGCTTTTCATTCTTTTTCTTTTTGTATTATCATGTTTCCTGAATGTGATTCTAATTTATTCCTTTATAACATCAATTAGGGTGATACGAAGGCATCCAGCAGCCTTTTTTTTTCTTTGTATTCCACTTTTGGCTCATCAGTTCTTTTTTGTGCATATGATAATTTTTTGAAAGAAGAAATGTCTATATAACAGCTAATATTTTCCAGATGATGTCACACAAACCTGCGTGTCTAATTTTCACAGTTCTTTATTGATGGAGCTCCTCCTCTCCGTCTCTCCTTTCCAAACTCACTACTTGCGTTTGTTCTGTCCACTTGCTTCCCTCATGAGTGTTTGCTCCTGTGAACGCATAAACAGGTCTACACACATACGTCGTATATGCACACATAACTAGATGTTTTGCAACGAGCTTCGGACACTGTCTTTTTTTCTGGTCATTGTTTTCTTGGTATTTTTGATCCCCATTCTACTACTTGATGGCTGGGATCAGGCTAGGTGATGTGGTGAAGGAGGCCAGGTTTGGACCGAAAATTCCCATTTTTTTCGTTGTCATCTCTGCCATCTTTCCCTCTTCTCACGCACTCAGTGCTCTCATGCTGCACCTGAGGGCTCTCTCTTCCCAGCTTTGTCTCCCTGCACAGGCACATGCTCTGGGCAGCATCTGGTATTTCTTTTTTTCTTTTAGAAATTATCTTATGGAATATATTAATTTTAGAGAAATTTTATATCTGTATAATGAAAGCTCAATGTTTTCAAATAATTATAATATATTTTAAATTAATATTTTATTATCGTTGGATTATTGGGATTAGTTCTGGGAGATCACACTTTTTCTACTTAAATTTTTGCCTGTATATGAAAAGCACTTTATGTAAATGATGTCTGATTAGACTTCAGTTTATTAGTGTTAATTATTTGTATTTTGGCACTTGGACAGCTTGCAAAACCTTGGTGCTGTTCTAATTCTCATTCTGTTTTCTTAGCTGTGTGGCCAGAATCTGATGAATCTTTCCATTAATGGCTTTTTAATTTTTACCTATTCATTTCATAGCCAAGAAGTTTCATAATTCTATATGAAAATAAGAAAAGCTGTCAATGCAACAGAATACAGAGCCCAGAAACAAATTCAAACATATATAGTCAACTAGTTTTCAACAAGTGCATCAAGAAGACACAATGGTGTTGGGAAAAGTGGATATCCACATGCAAAAGCATGAAATTAGACCCCTTACATCATATACAAAAAAATCAATTCAAAATGGATTAAAGACCTACACACAAGGCCAGAACCCATAAAACTCCTCAGAAAAAACATGAAGGAAAAAGCTCCTTGACAATGACTTTTTAGATATGACACAAAAACACAAAAGCAAAAATAAACAGGTGGGAAAACATCAAAATAAAAAGCTTTTGCACAGCAAAGGAAACAGTCAACACAATGAAAGACAGCCTACAGATTGGGAGAAAATATTTGTGAACCATATATCTGACAAGAGGTTAATCTTCAAAATGTATCAGGAACTCATACAACACAGTGGCAATAAAGACAAATTGCCAAATTGAAAAATGAGCAAAGGATCTGAATAGACATTTCTCAAAATAAACCACTAAATAACAACATACAAATGGTCAAGAAGTATTTGAAAAGGTGCTTAATATCACTAATCAATGGGGAAAATGCAAATCAAAACTGCGGTGCAAATCACATGTGATATCACCTCCGACCGGTTAGGATGGCTATTTTTATAAAGAAAAGAAATAAGTGTCGGCGAGAGTGTGAAAAAAAGGGACCCCTTGTACACTGTTGGGAATGTAAATTAGTATAGCCATTATGGAAAACAGTATAGGCATTTCTCAAAAAATTAAAAAATAGAGCTACCATATAGCCCAGCAATGCCTCTTTTAGGTATATACCCAAAGGAAATGAAATCAGCACCTTGTAGAGATTATCTATAGTCCTATGTTCATTGCAGCATTATTCAAAATAACCAAGATATGTAAATAACCTAAGTGTCCATCAACCAATAAATGTATCCAAAAATGACAGGATAAAGAAATTGCGGTATACAGCATCTAGTATATATACACCAGAATATTTCTCAGCCTTAAAATGAAGGCGATCCTGCCATTTATGATGGCACAGATGAACCTGGAAGATGTTATGTTAAGCAAAATAAGCCAGATACAGAAATCAAATATTTCATGATCTCACTTATATGTGGAATCTAAAAAAAGTCAAATACCTAGAAACAGACAGTTAAATAGTGGTTATCAGAGGCAAGGGTTGGGGGGTGAGAACAGGGAGAGATAGAGCACCACATATTTCTGAATCTTCCTTAGTCCTGCAGTCCATCAAAGTTCATCTTTTTTGTGTTACAGGGTCTTACTCTTTGGTAGATGACAAGAACAATAATGAATTTATCACAAAACTACCCCATCGGTGTGAGAGTAAGGTAATGCAGTCACCTGTGCAGAGAGCATAAGGTTTTCCCAAGGTGTATGCCTCTTTCTTACCCAGTAAGACTCTATTCATGTGTCACTACCTCCAAAAGACTTTCCCAGACCTCCCTCCTTTGTTCTCTATTCTACCACTGTTTATTTCCTTCACAGATTTTAAAACTTTGTATCTGAGTATTTAGTTTACAGAAAAGTACATAAATCATGGCTGTACAGCTTGATAGATTTCTACACAGTGACACACCCAATCCCTCCAGGCAGATTCAGAAGTAGAACATGGCCAGCATCCCAGAGTCCCACCTCATTCCCCCTTTGGACCATTCCTCCTCTTCTACTCAAAGGTAGCCACAATCTGACACCTGTACCATAGATAGTTTGAATGTTTTCGAACTTCATGAAGTGGAATGTGCTTTTTGTGTCTGATTTTTTTCATGCAATATAGTTTATGATATTCACCCATGTTGTTGCATGTAGTTGTGGTTCATTCATTTTCATTGCTGAACTTCATTTTACTGTATAAATATATCACAATATATTTATTTATTTTAGTTTTGATGGAAAATTTGATTGTTTCCAATGTGGGACTATCACAAATAATACTCCTACGAACATTTTTGTCCATGTGTTTTGATACATGTATGCATACATTTTCATAGGCCATATATCTAGAAATGAAATTACTAGTTCATAAAATAAGAATTTTTCAAGTTTAATACATACTGGAGATAAGTTTTACAAAGTGGTGGTACCAATTACATGTGTACCATCAAAGCATGAGAGCTCCACATCCATACCAACACTATACATTGATAATAATTTTTTAAATTTTAGCTATTTTGGCGAATATTTTGTTATTTCTCATTGTGGTTTTGACTTGTGTTTCCATAATGACTAATAAAGTTTAGCACATTTTCATGTTTATTGTGTATTTGGATATTCTCTTTTATAAACTGCCTGCCCAAAGTATTTGTCCATTTTTCTGCTGTATGGCCTGTCTTTTTTCTTACTGATTTGTAGAGTTCTTTATATACTCTGGATATGAATCCTTATAAGATGTACATATAACAAATATCTGCCACAGTCTGACAATGTTTCCCTCTGTTATTAATGTCTTTTGATAAACAGAGCTTAATTTTGATATATTCCAATTTATAAATCTTTTTCTTTATGGTTAGTGCTTTTATGTTCCGTTTTTAAAATGTCTATTCATCCCTCAAAGTCAGAAAGTTATGTTCCCATGCCATCTTTGAGAAGCATTGAGGCTTTGCCTTTCACATTTAGATCTACAATCCACCTGGAGTTGATGCTTGGGTTTGATGTGAGCTTAGAATCAAATTTCATTTATTTTCATATTTAGATAGCCAATTGACCCATCGTCATTTATTAAAAAGACTTCCCTTTCCGCACTTCTGGGCAAGACCATTTTTGTCATAAATCAAAGGTCCATTTGGGTGTGGGCCTACTTCTAAATCTTCTACAATGTTCCCTTGATTTGTTTCTTCTTTTTTTAAATATCGTATTGTTTTAATAATTGTAGATTTATAGTATGTCTGGATATCTTCTGGTGTAAATCTTCCTACTTTGTCCTTATGCACTATTGTTCTGGCCATTCTTGGCCTTTGGCGTTTCCATATGCATTTTAGACTTAGCTCCTTCATTTACAAACACATGCATACGTGCAAACGTACACAGCTCCTGCTGAATTTTTTTTATTGAGAATTCAAAACCTGACAAGAGCTTTATAATAATGAAAAAAATGCATTTTGTGAACATATAATCAAAAATCTAAAATAAAATTTGACAAACCACTGTACACAGCAGACTTCTATATAAAAACGTGGTCTCGACTGACACTCACATACTTGGGCAGTCTGCCAACGTTTCTGTGCCTCTATTCTGTATTTTGTAGTTCTCACTTATTACTGTTTCATTATTTCAAATGAAATAATGTCTGCAAAGCACTTGTAAGACTGGCACACAGGGAGCCAGTGAAAGTTGGGCATTATTGTTATACTTCCATCACAGCACTCCTTCATTTAATCTCCTACTATAATTCATGACTTTTATGTCTATTTCCCTTGCTAAATTATAAGCTCTGTGGTGGTACCATCCTTGGCCTGAGCAAGAGGGGCCCATGACCCAGAATCCATGCTTTGGTGAGTCCCATATATTACAACTAAAAATTTAGACTTATTAAAAAGCGCATCGGTACTTGTGATTCACTGTGATCATTGGCACAATGTAACTTGTCATCCTAAAACACCAGCTCTTGTGACTAAACTCTTCAGGTCCAGGGGAGGTCTAGTCCATATCTCTTGCCCTGTGTTCTCGAAATGAAGATGACTGCACTTGAATGTTGTAAAGGTTTGTTGCCTGTGCCACTGCCCATGTTAGAAGCAAAAGATCCCCCTAAGTATGAAAAAAATCTGATGGGCAGAAGTACTTACAGAAGAGAAAAGACAAAGGTATTAACTGTCAATTTCTTCCTTTTACATAGTATGAATCCCATAGAATTTTATATAACAGAATCGTTTCTCTGTAGTGCCAAGAGTCTCTTTTCCTGCTTATTTTTGCATTCCAATTTGTGGCTCTGGCAGTATGATATTCACAACAGTTGCCCATAGTGGTTAAGGGACATTTTTAAACATTAAACGATTCATATGTGTAGGTCCAGACGTAACACGCATGGAGTATGTTACTAATTCTTTATATTGGCAATGAAAGGTATATTCATTGCTAGAAATGCAAATAGTTTTATTTTTATAAAAATATTTAGTGACATTTCATTGTTTTCAAAACTCAAACATTTTCAGCTTCACAAATAATTTTGATTTTAAAAGTTAAATTGTAGCTTTTAAATACTTAGGCATATAGTATGTGGGTTTCCATTTGTAAATCTTGACAGGGTGCAGCAAATGTAAGGCGGGTCTCTTTTTGAAATCAAAGACCATGTCTCCTTCACCCCTCAAGCCATCCATAAATGCCAAACACAAAACTTGCCTACCACCCCCAGATGTTTAATTAACACATGTATCCTTGTTGAGTGAACTTACAGTGGGGCTATCACGTATTTCAGAGCTGATAAACCTTTTACCATCTCTAAATTATAGTTTTAGATATAACAATATTTAGGCACTGTCTGCTCCAGCGTTGAGTAAAGTCACTGCCTGCTCAGATACTCTGCCAAGAAGTGTGCTTCTTCCTTCTTAACCACTTCCTTCCCCAATAGCTCAGGCACCACTCAGAACCCATCTCCTGGGGATATCAGATTAAACCGAGCAGGAAAACTGGTAGAAAGGTTAATATGGTTGGATCCAAAACTCGGAATAGTTTAAATTCAAAGGTTTAGTTGCTAATTTTAGTCCCAGGGTAGGATATTCAAAAAGTAGACTGTGCCTCTGTTTAAATACTCTTCCCTAATGATGATGCAAAGTAACATAAATTAGTTTTAAAATGTCCTGGAGACAGACACATTTATTTTTTAGCTTTTTGGTTTGTGCTTATGCCCATTCCGAGTGGGTATAGATGAGCATAGTCACTTAGAGTTGCCAGTTTAGGAAAAATAAACAAATGTAATTTTGGATTTATTACAAAATTTTAAAAGTATGATATAGACCTCCCACTGAGTTGCTCTGAATCAACTTAACCAATTTTTGCTTAACCACTGTGGCCTCTCTTTCTATAACCCTTCCCCCGCCTCTATTCCTGCACTCTCCCCTGCCACCATCTCTCACCCAGAAAAATGTTTAAAAATAACATAAGAATAAAAATAAATTTTATTCTAGATATCTTAACTTGTTTTAATACTCTAGCCTAAATTCTTTATTCAGGTTCAACATATTCTTGCCATCCTGGCACATGGTATGACGTTCATTTTGGAATTGTAATCCTCAGTTAGTTAAACTCTTTCATACACATAGCTCTACACGTGATACTTTCTGTTCTGAAGTAATTAAAAATTCACTCTGCATGGCTTCAGCTCTCCGAACGTCTCCACTTTGGGGTTTTAATAGCCTTTCTGCTTTCCAGCAGCACAGCACCTTGTATTATGCAAGATGTGCTTTAAAGGCCAATAAATAAGAGCAATAATTGCGTTCATGTTTATCAACTCAAACTCTTTCAGCCTTGTCTTTGTCATGCATTTTGCCACTTAAGGCAAAATCAAGGACTTGCAGTTTGCTTGTATTTATCTGCTGCCTGCCAAATGTCCTCTGCTCTGCAACTCCCCAGCCCCCTGCAAACCAGGATAAGACAAAGAGTTTAAATTATTCTTATTTGATGACTTTATTTGGTTCTTTCATATTTCTGAGGCTTACTTTTCATCCATAAAATTAAAAATAGAAGTGAAAGTCATCTTTGTTTTTATAATTAAACCCTCATTTAATTAAATTGGATTTCATTGGCAGGACTTAAAGGCATAAACTTCTGCTTATTATCACCATTCTTTGTGATTCCTGCAGTCATTATTTCTGTGGCAGATGATTGTGGTTTATGCTTTCTTGTTGTTTGTTTTTTAAATATATGTCCCTTACTATTCTTTAGAAAGTGGCCATTGTTAACACGGAGGTTCTTCCATAGTTCCAAGTTTATGTTTGCCAGATGCTTTAGAATATACGATTATTCAAAACATATTTGAATCATTTTCCTTTTCTTCCATAGCTTAAGCTTAGTGTCCAAAAATCAATGAACTTAAAATATAATTTTCTTCTTATACATTTTAAAAATAATCACATTGCATATATGCAAGAGTCCTTTTTTCTATCTATAGACAATGCTATGGCCATGAACTCTACAACTCCAATGAGGTCCCCAGTAACCTGGTGGGGAAATGGTGCATCATCAAAGTGTCTGAGGACAAGAGAAGGAAGTGTTAGGGGAATTGAGTCTCTGTTTCTATCATCAATACGCCAAGGCTAATGGCTAAACCTACACTTTAGGACTTTGGCTGCCTGCACCAATGGTCAACCCAATGTTCAACATCAAACAAATGCCGCTCTTTCATAGTAAAAAGAACTTGTTTACCATGCAGATGCCTTTAAAAGGGAGATATTTTTGGTCAACAAAGCTCTATGTCCCTGACAAAATTAAATGTATAATGTAATACTTTCTTTATCAATAAACTTTTTTGTTCTCATAAATGTCTCTGTTATTACAGCACTTTGTTTTCTTTGCAAGTGCCAGTAACTTCCACAGAGATATAGCCGAACAAGGAAGAATGTGAAAAATACCTACGCAGTGGGTTTCTGTAGGAGCCAGCGAAGAGGGAGACAGTTACAGGTGCTGGGTACAATGTGGAAGTCCAGTTTAGGAAGCTCCTAAAAGATAAGGTAACCTGAGTATGCAGTCGGGGTAGCAGCAAGGTCCCCGTGGCGATCACATCACAGCTTACTCAGAAGGCAGAAATGTTAGGCAAGTGAGGTGCTTGTACGTAAGTAAAAATGCAAGCAGAGCTACTGCTTTGGAATTGCCTGCTAGAGTCCCCAAAGCAATTTTGGCTCCTGGAGCAGGCGGAAAGAAAGACACCCAAACCAACTGAGGCAAGAAGGAAGGTGTTTCTATTTTACACACACATGTACATATGCATACGCACACATATGTACACATGCATGCACTCACATTTCTCTTACACAAAGCAGACTCTTGCTCTTGACCTTGATTTCCAGATTCCATTCTTCTTAGCAGAGCCAAGAGGGACTGGCAAAGGGCCTAGAGTTGGAGAGGGTATGTGAAACTTGAAAACATAAAAATTATTAAAAAATGTTCATAATCCAAAGTGAATTCATATGTAGCCACAAAAATTGGCCTTTGACAGGTTAAATGGCTTGGATCTTTAGATGATATTGGTGTTGAAAGCTGGAGCTAGGCTGTGTCTGCTGCCCAAGGTCATAGACCCACAGTAAGGAGGAAGAGCCACCATTGTGCACGTGGGAATCTAAGTTTTAAAATACTTTTTCTCCGAAAGACATCCTTAGCACCTTGCTCCTTTTGCTCTACAAATTATGCTGGTTGACAGCAATAAAGTAAACACCCACGGCTCTTGAGTTTGCCTTTGACAGAGCACACTGTCAGATTTCAAACAATAAAGGATTTTCTGCACAATCCCAGTGTAATTCAAAGTTGAATTGGGTAATTTTTGGTCCAGAACAAGAAAAATAGCATTTAAGACAACAAAAAATCATTTTCCCATAAGGGATTCAGCTTTCTTTTTCCCAAATGTCTAGCCAGTAATCTCAATGTTATTTATTGAAAATTCAATTCATCTTCTTACTAACTTGAAATGCCATCTTTATCATATACTTAGCTACCACATATCCTTGGGTTTATTTCTAACTGCTTTTTTTCTGTTTCAATTTAGATGATTTCTGTGCCTCTGTGGCAGCTCTGTTTTAGATATTATAATTTATATGTTTTAATATCTAGTAAGACAAGTGTACTTATAGTAACGGTTCCTTTTTTAAAAAATCTTCCAAATTTTCTTGACTTTTTCATTGGTCTCTTTTCAAAATTAGTTTTAGAATAATTTACAAGTTCCTAAAGAAGTCTTGCTTTAATTTGGAATCAAATGCATAGATGTTGTAGATTATTTTGAGGAAAATGAATAGATGAATAGTCTTAAAATATTGAGATTTTATAATCAAAGACATAACACATATTTTTATTTATTAAGTTACATTTAATGTTCTTAATGTTTGGTAGAATTCAGGTGTGAAGTCGTCTGGTCCTGGAATTCTCTTTCTTAGGAGGTTTTTGGTCACTCCTTCAATCTCTTTATTTGTTATTGGTCTGTTCGGGCTTTCTATTCTTCTTGACTCAATTTTGGTGGTTTATATTTTTCCTAGAATTTATCCATTTTATCTACGTTGTCTAATTTGTTGACATGCAATTGTTCATAATAGTCACTTATGATTCTTTTTCTTTCTGAAGTGTTTGTTGTAATTTCTTCACTTTCATTTTTCATTTTATTTTTTGAGTGTTCTCTCTTTTTCTTAGCTACACTAAGGATTTGTCAATTTTGTTTAAAAATCTACTCTTACTTTTATTGATTCTTTCTATGGTTTTCCATTCTATATTTGATTTATTTATGTTCTGATTTTCATTATTTCCTTCCTTCTGCTAATTTTGAGTTTAATTTGTACTTTTCCTGGTTTCTTGAGGCATAACGTTAGATTATTTATTTGGAATCTTTCTTCATTTTAATGGAGGCATTTACTGCTATAAATTTCTCCCTTAAAACTGCATCCAAAATGCTGCATCCCATAGTTTTTGGTATGCTGTGTTTCCATTGTCATTTGTCTCCAAATAGTTTTAAATTTCCCTTTTGATTTCTTCTTTGGTCCATTGATTGTTTAGGAGCATGTTGTTTAATATTTGCGAATTTTCAAGGTTCATCCTGTTATTGATTTTTAGTTTCATACCATTGTTGTCTGAAACAATGCCAGATATGATGTCAATATTCTTAAAATTGTTATGACTAGTTTTGTGGCCTAACATATGGTCTATCCTAGGGAATGTTTCATGTGTGCTAGAGAAAAATGTGTATTCTTCTGCTGATGGAAGGAAAGTTCTGAATATATCTGTTAGGTCTGTTTGGTCAAAAGTGCAATTCAAGTCCAGCATTTTCTTATTAAATACTTTTCTGTCTAGTTTATCATTGAAAATGGGGTATTGAAGACTCCTACTATTAACACATTACTATCTATTTCTCCCTTTATGTCCATTAATATTTGTTTTATGTATTTAGGTGCTCCAATGGTGGGTGCATGTAAATTTACAGTGATAATATCCTTGTGATAAATTGACCCTTTTATCACCAAATAATGATCTTTGTTGTCTCTTGTGACAGTTTTTGACTTGAAGTCTATTTCATCAGACATAAATGTAGCTAGCCGCACCTGCTCTCTTGTGGTTACCATTTGCATGGAATCTCTTCTTCTATCATTTCGCTTTCAGCTTATGTGTGTCCTTAAAGCTTAAGTGGGTCTCTCGTAGGCAGCACATAGTTGGATATTGCTTTTTTTTAAATCCATTCAGCCACTCTAAGTCTTTTGATTGGAAAATTTAATCCATTTATATTCAAGGTTTCATTAATAGGTAAGGACTTACTACTGCCATTTTGTAGCACCTTTGTTGCTTTCTTTTTCTGTTGGCTACCTTTGTGATTTGATAATTTCCTGTAGTGCTAAACTTCGATTCCTTTCTTGTTATCATTTGTGTATATGCTGCAGTTTTTTGTTTTTTGTTATCTTGGGGCTTACATAAAACATCTTCTAGTTGTAATCTGCTACTTTAAGCTGATAACAACTTAACTTCTACAACACGCAAAAACCCTAGACTTTTCTTCTCCCCACACAATTTGTTTTTGATCTCACAATTTATGCCTTTTTGTATTTTGTATTCCTTAACAACTATTGTAGTTCTAGTTATTTTTGATTGTTTTGACTTTCAACCTTCAAACTAGAGATACGTAAGATTTACATACCACCATTGCAGTATTGGAGTATTCTAGATTTAACTACGTATTTGCCTCTACCAGTGAGTTTTATATTTTCATATGTATTTATGATAGTAATTATCATACTTTAATTTTTGCTTAAAGAACTTTCTTAAGCAATTCTTATTAGGAGGTTCTGATGGTAATGAATTTCTTCAGCTTTTACTTGTCTGTGAAAGACTTTATTTCTCCTTCACTCTGAGGGCCAGCTTTGCTGGGTATGGTATTCTTGGGCACAGGTGCTTGGCGCAGCTGTGGAGCCAGGTTTCTGGGCTCAGGGTCTTGTGAAACTACTGTAGCACCGGAGACTGGAGGTGCAGGTTCACTCTCCAAGGCACAAGCAGATGTAGTTGCTCCACTAAGCTGGGGTCTGTTGCTCTGAGGCACACCACAGCGGCTCAGTTCAGGGGGTGGGATGTAGCTGTGTTTCTGATCTGATAGGCAGGGCACAGCACTGACATGGTTCTGGCGAAGATGGGGTGCTCTGGAGGCTCAGGCCTGGGGAGCAGGGCACCAATGCAATTTTGGACCTGGAAGCAACAGGGCACAGTGAAAGAGCAGGCTTTGGGGGATGAGGGACCATGCAGTGCTGACTCTGGACGCTGGAGTGGTGAAACAAAGCAGTAGTCCGGGCTGTGTGAGGCCAGGTACAGCAGCAGCAAGAACTCAGGAATGGCAAGATGCTACTGTGGCTTGGGCCCTGGGGAGCGGGGAACAGTGCAGCAATGACTTCATGCCCCACAGACACAAGGTGCAGCTCAGACTGCAGGGAGCTAGTCCAGTTCCAGGTAGGTTGGGCACTGTGGCTATTGGGTAAGCCTGGAAGGCCTAATATAGTACAGCTCAGCCCTGATTGGTTGGGACACAAGATGTCACATCTGCTCAGCCCCAGAAAGCATGACTACACGGGTCAGTGGAGCCGCCAGATCTCTGGGGGTAGGGTGCAGTGTCAGCGGCGGTTCTGGAAGGTGCAACTGCTCTCGTATGCCAGAGACTCGGATCCCCAGGGGATGGGGTCCTGCCTCCCCTGTGACATGGCAGGGCCTACTGCTCTGGTGTGCTGGAGGCTGAGATTGCTGGGGACCAGGGTGCCTGGGACACCATAGCCGTAGTGCCTGGGACATGACTGCTTCAATAGTTTGAGGATCCAGGTCCCCAGGGGCACGGCACCACTTCATCTCAGCCTTAAGGAGAGGGTGAGACTGGGATGGGCGGAAGAAGGTGGCTATGCAGTCACTTGGCCCTCGAGAATAGGGCACAGCAGCAGCTCATAGCAGCAGCTTGGCTCAGAGATGGCACCTGCTGGCGGGGCATGCGCAGTGTGGCTAATCCTCAGGGATGTAGGGATCAAGGGCTACTTGCCCCGAGAGCGGACCGCATGCCGGCAGCAGCTCTGTGTCCGAGACGGTGCAGAGCAGTAGCAGCACGCCGGCCACAGGCGCGGGTGGGCTCCGTCTCTGGGGCAGCTCAGCGCGTGCACTCTGGGCCGCCCTCTCCGCTGGGCTCGGCGCCTGGGAGCGCTGCACGCGTCCACCGCGGTGATGGCGGATGCTGGGGTTCTCTTGCTACCTTTTCCCTAAGGGAGAAGTCCGTCTTGGTTCTGAGCCGATTCCGATTTGGGGAGGTTGGCGGATGAAGACAAAGTGTTCCCTTCCCTTATCTATGTGGCCACCCTGGGTTTCTGCGCTCCGCAGGATTTTGGCTTCTTTTTTGCTGTCCTCTGGTGCTCTCCTTTAGTATTTTGGTTGAAATGTAATTGTGTACTTGTTATTTTGGGAGTTTTGTGGGGAAGAAAAGTGTTAGGAGCTTCTAGTCAACCATCTTGCTGACATCTCTCATTTTATTTTTCTTTTTGTTTTCCGAGACAGAGTCTCTCTCTGTCACCTTGGCTGGTCTAGAGTGCAGTGCTGTGATCATAGCTCACTGCGACTTGAAATTCCCGGCAACCTGACCTCCTGCCTCAGCCTACTGAGTAGCTGGGACTACAGGCCTGGGCCACCACGCCCGGCTAGTTTTTCTATTTTTTTTGTAGAGATGGGGTCTTACTCAGGCTGATCTCAAACTCCTGGCCTCAACCAGTCTTCCCGCCTCTGCCTCCCAAGGATTACAGGCGTGAGCACAGTGCCTAGTCTCCTACAGTTCTTAATATATCAATTATGAGTCAAGATATAGCTATTTCTCCTCACTTTGAGAAACTAGAAAATAAACGTTAATTTTGGTAATCATAATTTTAGTTTCCAAGTGCTTACTCTCGTCTCCCTTCTTTAAAACCTAAAAAGACTGATGCACAAACTTTTGTTGTTTTGTGCGATGATTGTACCCCTAAGTTGGTATTCTAAGGAAATATCTATTACACTGCTAAAATGCAACCAAGGAACTAGCAGCCCACAATGATTGGTATAGGACACAAAATTTAAAACTTAATCTCTAGTAGACCACTTTATCTCCTTACCTTGAATGACAATAGAGAGACTGCTTCAAAACTGATAATTGTTCAAATGAAAGATCCACTTTTGAAATCCATCTCACCTTCAGTGACCTCAACTATCACGTTTTAGTTTTCAATCCCCCTTCTCATTAAAGTGCAAAAGAGGTAACAACTGTAGTCAGTCTAAGTGCTGTATAAACAACAGGAAAACACATCCACTGGAGACGATGCTCCATTCCACTTTGGCAGTGGAAACCCGTCTCACATTGATTAGGCAATTATATAGCCTAATTTTTTTCTTATTTTTTGAATTATAAAATTTCTCAATGCATTATATTAAAAATTAGCCCATGGCAAGGGAATAAGGGAGGAGAATAGGAATGAAGTGTATTTGCTCACTCACAGGAATTGTGGCCAACTGGCAGAAAATAGCAAACATGTCAGCAGATCACCCTGCTCTCGCTCAGAAGGGAAGTAATGGCCTCCATTCCCAGCTAGTCCCCAAGCAGCAGAATGAATTCTGAGACTCACACCATTTTCTCCGCAGGTTTGCCTTTCTGGCTGTGTGTGTGTGTGTGTGTGTGTGTGTGTGAACTGTCATCTCATGCACAGTCTCCAGCAGGCACAGAGTCTGCTGGACACGGGTTGTTTCAATCTCTCCTCTAACATGTGATCCTCAATCCACTGTTTTCTTACAACAAATTTTGCAAAGCGAAGCTTTGCAGCTCCCTATGCATGCTTTAATTAGCCAAAGACTGAGGATCAGGAGACTCTAACTCTTCCCAGGGCTTTCTCAGGGTGGTGTGGCAATGAGGTTAGCACGGCAACAGCGTGGTTTGGGAACTCTGCACTGGGTTTTCGCTCTGCTTTGGAAACTGAAAGGGTTGTTTTTCTTTATTTTTTTCTGTTACTGTTACATTTTATTAATAATGTATAAAGCATTAGAAATCTTTTGGATCTGATTATGATTTTGGTCCAGAAAATGTGTAATCCCCAATGAAGAATATATTTAAAAAAAGCCAACTCCCTTCCAAAACTGTATTAATCAGATGTTAGTATATGAATAGCTTGGCTAATAAACTTGTCCCTTTACCCAGCATTTTTTTTATTTAAACCATACACTTTAAGAAGAATTTGTTTCCTTTATCATGTCAGCCAGGGTCCTTGCAAGAAACAACTGGCACATTCCTATTAGCTAATTGGAAGATTGTATTTTAAAGGAGACCAGTTACAAAGGTGTGGGCAAAACCAGCAGGGATTGGTTGCAGTCCTTGGGGTCAATAATAGCAGAGAAGCACTTCCATGTTAGGCCCAATGGGACGAGGGGAGGAAATTGCTACTGGAACAGGGAGAAAGAGAAAACTGGGTGAAGAGGCCCCTCATAAGACTGGAATTCTCATTTAAAGTACATGGCCAGCCCACAGAAACGGCAAAGAGGAAATGAGGGAAACAAATGTCTGGAGCTCACGCTTCTCCTTCCCTGGGTGTCCTGCTGGGGCTCCCATTGGCCACCTCTACCGAGTCTCACAGGACAAGGGGCCCAATGAGGCTGCACATAAGTTGGCCTCCTGATGTGCAGAGCCTGGTGGGAAGAACAAATGGAGCAACTGGAAGAGACCTAGCATATTTCTATTAAAATCAACTAATATTTCTTCAACAACTACATTTGAGGAATTTCTCATTTCCAAAATTTCATCATACACATGAATTGAAATCCAAGAGTCTCTAGGTTGTAAGGGACTGCTGTGATGAAGTGTAAATACCTTGAAATTTGCTGCCATGAGATGTGTATCCAATACTGGCTTCATCATGTATGAGTTGTATAACTTTGAATGAGTCATTTCTGATCCCTGGTACGCAGCGGTATCTAACAGAATGATGATGACAGTCGTATCTTTTTTACTTTTGTCACAGAATTGTTATTAGTATAAAACTAGAGTATGTGAAAATACTCTATTAACTATAAGAAACTTATTTGCCTTGGAAAAATTTCTTACAATCTGTGACGTTTTCAAATTCTTTACATGTCAAACTTTCTTCCTTGAAAAGGAAATACCATTGCCAAAGTTGTTCAGTGGTTTAATAGTTTACAAATCTGTATTTTATGGAAGTAAATGAGTGCTCAGAGTGTATACAAGGACTTTCCCCAGGGAATTTCCAATCTCCTTCATCATATCAAGTATATCTTACAAACAATGTCTCACAGAGAGAGACCGCTTTGCTCATCAATTACATGCAGTTACCTTCAGAGAAAGGGTCTGACTTGCCAAGTGTACCGCTGATCTGGCTTTAGCTAAGAAAGCACAGAGATGATGCAACAGGCATTGCATTGAGGACCTTTGGGTATTGTCTTCCTAGCTCTCTCACTCTGGAACTCTGAGCTGGTTCCAGAGGTTATGAAAAACCATGGAAAGTGCAATGCATAGGTACTTTGGAATGCATGTTCTGGGGCTCTTCCAGCAATAGGAAAGGATTCTAATTTGGGAGACTTTAGCAAACCTCTCTCAGAAATACAAGTAGGAAAAAAAAGCATGATCATATAGGGGATTTGGAAAAAAAGAATATGTTTAAACAGATATGCATTTATAAAAAGAACATTTTCTCAGACACATAATGTTCATTCACAATAATAGATCACATATTCAGCTAAAAATAAAATACCAATAAATTCAAAATATCAGCAACTATAATGTCACATCTTTAAACCAAAATGCAGTAAAATCAAATTTTAAAAATTCCTAAAGGATAGGCAAAAAGAAAAACCAAGACAGGAAAATCAATTCATTTGAAAATTTGAAAACATACAAAATGATAATAATAAAAGCTACGAGTAAAACTGTTTAATAAAATAAAAATTAAATTTAAATGAACTAAATAATATAAGTTAGACAAAGAATGAAAAAAACATATCCAATAAATGTAGATGATTCAAAGGATGATTCAAGGAATTTTTAAAACAATAAAAGAACATTTTATACAAAGTAATTTTAAAAATCAAAATGATTAACTTTCCTAGAAAAATATAAATTAATGGGATTGTATCAAGAAATTAAAAACAGGATAGACCAGCACCACAGACAAAATGTAAAATACAGACAAAGGCCAGTCCCAGGGTATTTTATGAGTGAATTCTACAAAATCAGACCAGGGTATTAAAAGAGGAGAACACAGTAGACCTCTTCTAAAGCTAGATGCAAAAACCCTAAATAAAGTATTAGCACTTTTAATGAAGAACTTCACTAAAACAATAATGTATATCATGATCAAAAAGTGTTTAACATGGTACTGCTAAGTATTGGAAAAGTAAGAAGCAAATAGGTCAATGGAACAGTATAGATCATGCAGAAATGTGTGTGTATAAACAGATATGGTTTATATTCAAAGAAGTCATTTCAAATCAGTGAGAAATTGATGGATTAGGCAACAAATGGTGGCAGAACAAGTGACTAACCATTTTAAGAAAGTTAGATTCCTACGTCATAATTACTTCTTAGATTTTTAAGTGTACAATGTAGGATTGTCAACTATAGGTACAATGTTATACAGCAGATCTCTAGAACTTATTTATCTTGCTTAACTGAAGCTTTATGCCCATCGATTAGTAACTCCCCATCGCTCTCCATTCCCCATCCCCTGGCAACCACTATTCCACCCTTTGGTTCTGTGAATTTGACTGTTTTAAATACATCATGTAAATGGAATTATGCAGCACAGCAGGTCCTCAAGTGATGTTATTTCGTCCAATGTGATTTCCTTATAATGTTGAGAAAAAAATCAATCCCCAGCCGGGGCCACTGTCCGTATGGAGTTTGCATATTCCCCCCATGTCTGCCTGTGTTTTCTCTGGGTACTCTGCTTTCCTCCCACGTCTCAAAGAGGTACACTAATCGGCTTGTCTAAATTGTCCCAGGAGTGGCTGTGGGGGTGTGTGAGCGCGCCTTGCGGTGGAATGGCGTCTTGTCCACGCTCGGTTCCTGCCTCGCACTACGAGCTGCCAGGGTAGGCTCTGGCCACTCTCAACTCTGAACAGGAATAAACAGGTTGGAAAATGAATAAATGAATGAATACAAATTATTATAAGTTAAAAATTCATAAAGTCTACAATAATTATACAAATGCGCAACAATAAATAATGCAGTATAAAAGTCCACCATATTTGTTACTGTTTTTGAACTGCATGATGGGATGAGCTGCTCCTTGCAATTTTTGCTTTGCAAACATTTATTCCTTGATGTAGCCCACCACCACTACAGCTGCCATTGCTCCTCGATTTACCAAAAATTGGGTAAATAATTATCTTACATGTTTTTATTAAGCACTCTTAAATATATGCATAGCTCACATTTATTTCAAGGTTTAACATTAGAAGTGTTTTGGGACTTTGTTTAGAAGATCAGTGATGTTTTGGGGACCAGAAATATGCCATAGGAACTTAACTGGTTTATATCCATTGGCCTATGGTAAAATTGGTGTTTTATACATCATTTTGCTTAAAATTGAAGTTTCCAAGAATCTGCTGATGATATTAAGTGAGGACTTACTGTATTTGCCTTTCTGAGACTGACTTATTTCAATTAGCATAATGTCCTCAAGAGTCACTCATATTATTGCATATTGCACAATTTTCTTCTTTCCAAGGGCTGAATAATATTCTATTTCCTGTATCTACCATGTTTTTTCAATCCATTCATCAGTTCAAGGACATTTAGGTTATTTCCATATTTTGGCTATTGTGAGTAATGCTACAATTACCATGAGAGCGCCGATATTTCTTTGAGATTCTGATTTCAGTCTTTCAGATATATGCGCAGAAGTGGGATTCCTAGATCATATAACAGTTTATTTTTACTTTTTTGAGAAACTTCCATATTTTTTCCCCTAGCAGCTGCATCATTTGTAGTTCCCATCAATTGAGTGCCAGGATTCCAATTTCTCTTCATCCTTGCCAACACTTGTTGTCTTTTGTTTCTTGATAACAGTTATTCTGACAGGTCTGAGGTGATGTCTCATTGTCATGTTAATTTACATTTCTCTGATGACTAGCAATGCTGAGAATTTTTCATATATTCCATTTATATCTCCATCTCCACTTATTTCCCAAGTGATTTTATCTATCTCTTGGTCCTCTAATTTATAACTTTAACCCAGACTCTCCTCTGTATTCCAAATTCATATACCCAAACTTAGATGTAGTAAAATAGGCATCTTATATTTAATGTGTTCAAAAACTAACTTTTGATCTTCCCCAGCTCTTCTCAAGTTCTCTACTCAAAATGGACTTCTTATTCACCCAGTTGCTCAGGCCAGTATCCTGACAGTTTTGTTTTGTTTTGATCTTTCTCTCAGAACTCACATCTGAATCCAACCCATTGGTAAGTCCATCCAGCTCTTTCTACAGTATATAAAAAAAATTCTTTCCGCTTTCACTACCATCAGTTTGGTCCAAGCCACCGACATTTCTCCCTTTAACTATCTGTCATAGCCTCCTGGCTGGTCACCCTCTTCCACTCTTGTTTCTTTATAGTCTATATTCAAACAGGAGATGGAAAGATTCCTTTAAAGTAAAAATATGATCATATTTCTCTCTTGTTCAAAAGCCACCAATTGTTTCTCATCTCATTGCAAGAAAAGTCAAAGACTTTACCATGGTCTGCAGGGTCCTGCCTAATCAGGCTCCCGGTTACCTCTCCTACCTTATTCCTTCTTTCCATAGGCTTACTCCTCTCCAGACACACTGGCCTTGTTGTAGTTCCTCAGTCAGGCCAACTAATTCCTGCCTTAGGACCTTTGCAATTGCTTCTCTCTGCGTCTCAGTCTCCCTCCCCAAGTCTCGAGTGGCTTCCGTTCTCTTTTATAAATTCTATGCTCAAATATCTCTTTTCAAGACATTTCTCTGACTACGCAATCTACATTGAATTCTCAACATTCCCATCACTCATTCCCTTATCCCATTTTGTTTTTCTTCACAGAAAAATATTTACTTTTGTTTCCCCTCCGTCCCCTCAATCAATGAAAGCCCCAAGAATTAGGGAATTTTGCATTTTTCATTTACCGCTGTATTCCCTCCCAGTGTCTAGACAGTGTCTGGAACATGCTAGGTCTCAATAAATACTTGTTTTCTGTTGGTTTAGCACCAGCACTATTTATTTTCTAAGGAGAGTTAGTAGTGCCATCTCATGCTCATATATGTGGTATCCGCCCTGTGGGAGGATTATAGATGCTGCCCATGGAATTCAGGCACAGCTGTGACACCCTCTCTAGGAAGAAGCTTTAGGAGCCTGAGCGTGGGTCACCATGTCTTTGCCTCTCTGCCACAATAACCAGCAATGTTCCAGACAGAGGCTGTTCTGTCAGCCTGAGCCCCAGAGAAAACGTTCTGGAGCAAAGCCACAGTCCAGCACAGCATAATGTGTAATGAATACACTTTGCTGTGTTAAGCCATCGAGAGTTTGGGACTATTTGTTTTCACAGTGTAACCTAATTTATCCTGACTGGTACAAACACCTGGGCAACCATGGACAGAGGGAGAGCCCGAGAGTACCTAAGACACATGTGACATATTACAAAAGTTTGCCCGAACTGGCTCTTTCTTAACAATCTAGTGCTTTGTCACCACATTTACTCTGAAAAATAAAAATTTTTAAACAGCACTAGGATATTTATTTTGGCATGATCAAAGGTAGCTATTTTATTTTCTCATATTTTTTCATAAAAAAACAATGTAGGAAAAAGTAACTAAAGCATCTTATGGATTTAAAAACTATTTACCGAACATGGCATATCTTAAAATCAAATGAGAGACATACAAACAACACGGATTCCAAAGATGTGTCTGAGACTGACTGAACTTGAATCTCTGGGGCCAATGGCTTCAAATCTGTATTACCTGTAAAGTTCCCCTGCTGACTCTGATGTAGTTGGTCCAAAAATCAGTAGTCGAGGTAAATATCTCTCTACTTAAGACTGTAGGAGACACAGTGATATACAGACCAGCAAGAGCCCCTACTCTACGCCACTTAAAAACACATCCAAATATATAACTTCTGTAATCTTCACTGAAACAGAACACTTCAAATTGTCAAGGGAAACTTTTGCATATGTAGAATAACTTTCTACAGAAGAAAAAATTTGCTTCAGTTTTAGCTGCAATTAAATGGAAATATCTTATTCTATGCAAAATTCTTAAGGCAGTGTCACTTAGATGCCTCTTGTAGAAACAGAACTAAGAACGCCATCACAGTGCGACACGACTGTTCTCTGTTTAGGCAATGTGAGACTGACTGGGACCCAGCAGGGAGATTTCCTTCATTAATACACTATGAGGCAATTGCTTGCATTATTTCACAAGAGGTAATTCAGATAAAGTGTAGCAGTCACCAAGAATCCTACAGGAAACACCAGGATTTTATTGTTAGGTGCCAAAGAGAGCCTGTGTTGGATGTAAAAAAAGAAATGGAACACTATGTGGATAACTGCTGGCAATATCAGTAAAAGCCTGCTTCTCAAATGAAAAGGCCTTTTAGCCCCATTCATACCTTGAGGAAGGAAGATGTGGATGAAAACAGCTGCAGCCTTTGGACCTTTTTGATCTATTTGATCTTGATGGCAGGGGGGAAGGTGTCATAAAGTTAAAATGTTGAAGGAAAGGGAAGTTAGAGAGTTGGAGAAAACACAATCATCTAACAATATTCTGAAAAGAAAGCAGAATTTTTATAACAATTTGTAATGCATTTGCTTTTAGGAGCAAGAGGTGGTCATATTGAACAATCCAGTCCAAAATGAGCTGTGTAGCAAGGATCACCAAGCCAGAAGCAATAGCTGGAAGCGGTGTGGTTTGCTGGGTAACAGGGATCAGTTCTGTGTGCCTTGGCGGAAAGCCCGGGCCTCATGCAGATATGCACGCAGCATTTGGGGGAAACAGATAAACATCTACCATTGCTGACAGATGCAGAGAACTGGTCTACCACATCTTGGCCTCTTTGTCTTCATTTTTAGTAATGCAAACACAAATGAGATTTTTCTTTCCTATGAAGTAACTAATTACTAGGTAAGTTATTTCAAGTCCTAGCATTACTACAAAGAAAAATAAATTCCTTCCTGGCACCACCTTAAAAGAAGAATTTCAATTGGATTAGGTCCCTTTAATCTAGATGAACATGAACATAATAATATCTTCTTCTTTTTCAGCCATCTCTCAGTCAAATGCCTCCCTGTTTCATCCTTCCTTCATTCTCACTTGACAATAACCTTTACTACTCGAATTGTATGACTGTATCTTTCCAAAAATAGGCATAAGCATAGATTTTAGTAAATTATCTGCATAATTTGAAAGAATTCAAACATGCATGTGTGTTTGACAGACGGCAGAGCGGTGGAGCTCTGAAGCCCTATGTCTAACAGGCCTCGGACCGGTACAGTCTGCAGCCCGGGCACTGGGGACCACAGCTCTAGAATGCCAGTTGATCCTGTCTGTTTTGTATAATATTTTTTCTGCTCAAATCAACCCTATGAGTTGAATGAAGTGAGAGTTGTCTAGAAAATGTTGTAAGTTTCTGTTTTTCTGAAATTTTCATTTAAAATGTTTATAACTAATTATTGCTTTATAGGTACTTTCCCCCTCTCCTTATTTCAGCTGGCTTATTTTAAATTTAATGCTGAACAGATGAGGTGCTTATCATTGCAGGCTGTAGTCACCTAAATGTAGTCTAAAATAGTGTTGAGAAAAAAGAGAAGGTTCTTTCCCGTCTTAAGTCTACCTTGCTGTTTTAAGAAGTGAAGCATGCCTCTTATTTTGCTCAGATTCCCCCCAGCTTCTAATTCCTACATGATGGCCAACAAACTTCAACTTCTCCTCAAAGCCTGTCAGTGGAGCAATGTTTTCTTTCTTCAGAGAGATCTTCATGAAACCTTCCAAAAATCCAATTCACTCAGGAGAAATGTTACTTTATTTGGGTAAAATTGTGAAGAACACATATTTTAGTTCTTAATTCTTGTTTACTTGCTGGATACAAGCTGATAAAAAAAAAGAAAATAAAAAAGAAGGAAAAGAGATCTTGATTTTACAATTGTTCAAAAGTTTTATAGTATAGTTCTTTGTTAACCTTTGCTATTTTTGATATTTCAGAATTTTAAAAATACCCCATTAAATCTTTTCATAGCATGCTTCATAGTATTTCAGGGTATTTATTTTCTTCATAGTGTTTATGACTTATTAAGTAATTTTTGTATAATTATTTTTAATATTTTCTTTCCCATTAGTCTACAATTTCCATAAAGGCAGGTGCTATGCCTCTCTTATTCACCTCTGTGAAAAATATTTTTAAAGTCAATGTGCAAATTCACAATTGCAAAGTTGTGGAAACAACCCAAGTGCCCATCAATACACGAGTGGATTAATAAAATGTGGTATATGTATACCATGGAGTACTATTCAGGTATAAGAAGCAATGGTGATATAACACCTCTTGTATTTTCCTGGATGGAGCTGAAACCCGTTCTACTAAGTGAAGTATCCCAAGAATGGATAGACAGGCACCACATGTACTCACCAGCCAATTGGTATTAGCTGATCAACACCTAAGTGGACACACAGGAACAACATTTATCAGGCGTCGGGCAGATGGGAGGGGGGAGGAGGGGATGGGTATATACATGCATAATGAGTGCGATGTGCACCGTCTAGGGGATGGTCAGGCTTGAGGCTCTGACTTGAGGGGGAGGGGAGCAAGGGCAATGTACATTGGAGATGTTGAGCATTTTCAAGGTTTCTCTTCTATCAAATATTCTGTTACACTTTGGCTTTGCAACATGGCAGTTCTCTGCCTCTCTGACCTAAGCTCTCTAAGCCTGTGGCTATGTTTTCTTTGATGACTACCTTCTCTTCACAGGATCAGTGATCTCTGAGCTACAGAGATACCTTTTAAAAAGGGAATTGGGGTCAGGAATTGTGGCTCACACCTGTAATTCTAGCACTCTAGGAGGCCAAGGTGCGAAGATCGCTTGAGCTGAAGGTTTGAGACCAGCCTGGGTAATAGCGAGACAGAGTAGGTTTTTGAATGTAACAAGATAAGTCAACTTGAGTGGTAATATATTTTGGGAAATCAGCTCACTACAAATTGTGACTGTAAACATTGTACTGTAAATGTTTTGTAGTTTTACCCCAATAAAATTTTAGGAAGAAAAAATATATATATAAAAATTACTACAATGTTTCAGAATTCATCAGAATAATCAAAACCTATAAAGTAGGCATTAGAATAGGGTTTTTTTTGACATGTGGATCGAAGTATTTGTTATTTTCCTCTAGAATCAAGTTTCATTGTTAAATTCCTGAAAAAATAAATTTAAAAATACTCAATAAGAAGAGTTTGAGAAAGAGACTATGATGTTAGAACTCAAGTTCTCTCCAGAGGTACTGTCATGGCAAAATATGTTTCACATTGTTTGGTCCCAGGTTATTCACTTCACTAAGGACATATCTAGTAACTGAATTGGCAGACAGTTTTCTATTTTTTCTACTATATTTTTGTAGTATTTTCATGAAATTTTCAAGAAAAGCTGAGCACTATTTATTATAATAGAAAACTCAGGAAACTGAGAAAACTCTTCATTTCAAATTAAGAGACACTTACAATGTTACCAAGTGTCATCCAATGAAGTTGAGAAGACATATAAGTAGATTTCTGATTATCACAGAAAGGTACATTCATAAGAACTCTTGAAAGAACTTTTTCAAATAAATTCCTCATTTTTCAAATATTTGAATTTCTTTTCATTTGCTGCATGTGCAGTTTGTTTAAAAGGTGAATATTTTTTCTATTTTTGGCTATGACCTTCCTTATTCGTGGTCATCAAAGTAAGCTGAAATTCCAAATAACTACACTTTCACAGGTGGAGGGTAAGTATTGAGAGGACTGGGAAAATGACAAGGCATGGTTGGCATAGGCCATTCACCAAGCAGAGAATGTTCTAAGAGAT
>CAUYRT010104592.1:0-19887 GCA_963574885.1 Lepilemur ruficaudatus | reverse complement strand
GCCACCACGCCCGGCTTGTTTTGTGACTTTTTGATAAAGGCCATTCTCACTGGAGATAAGTGATATCTCATTGTGGTTTTGATTTGCATTTCTCTGATGATTGGAGATGTTGAGCATTTTTTCATATGTTTGTTGGCCATTATTCTTTTTTTTATTTATTTTTTCCAAATATTTATTGTTATAAAAAGATGTACATAGGTCATTGAGTACAAAAGTAATTTCCCAACTGAGCATATAATTCCAGTTTTATGAATATACACTGTTTTCTTCTATATTATTTCTATACATATACTGAAACATCTCTGGAAGATTATATGCTAAAGCATCATAATGAATGCTTCTTAATATACATATCATGCCTTTACTGCATTTTAAGTGTATAATTAAATGATTATTAGTAAATTTACCAATTCTATTTTTTGAATCTCATGACCAGCACTACTATATATCAACAAATGTGTTCCCATGGAAATTCAGGTGAGACTTGCACCAATAGCCACAGCCATTGATTTCCATATTGTTTTAGGACCTGTCATTCTGAAAACACCTCAGACATTTCAGAGACAGAGGCACTTCCTTCCAAGACTATGGCTTTTAAACCTTTGTTAGTAGCGAAATGTTGTTCATGGACACAGTCTTACACAGAGCTCTAGTACTGGAAGCATGCTGAAGTGGAGGTGCCCCAGAGAAGGGGTGGTGGGAGGAAACACATAGCCTTCCTCCTGGCCCCACCTCATACCTCTGCAGAACCCAGTTTGAGGGCTTCTTCTCTAGGCTATGTGCAGAACAAGCCAAATCACATACAATTGCCCATATTCTCTGAGACACACAAAGAAGAAATGCCTAATTTTGTGTGTGTGGCACCCTGCTTGTATATTATGGATCATGGGCAAAGGAATGAACGTTGGAGCTTTAATCATAGGTCACAACCCTTCAAATGTTTAAGTGGGTTTGGATAGCAGGTATATAGAGGCTGAGTCAGGTAGGGGTTATTTTGTTGCATTTTGATGCAACTAAAAGTCATATTCTTAACAGAGCTGAATGAAATCTACATAATACCCTATCAGGTAAAAAGTACACAGAAATGTTGTGGCTAGATTGGCTTTCCAAGGTAGCCCAGAAAATGAGCAAATACTCCCCGTTTGTTCTTTTTCAGACTTCAGAATTTGAATTTTAACAGAAACCACGCTTGCATGTAGTGGTGCACCATCCTTCTCTAACAGGAATTCCTCTAGGGCACACCAAACAAGCCGGAGTGCTAAGAGGCTTTGTAATGTACACGCTGCTGGCTTCCCTCACTTCTCAGGTGCTGCTTCAATTCCCAGGTTGCTGCAGGGCTGCTGTGTGGAATTGGCATCTCTACCTAAAATCACACACTGTACTCCTACTGAAGAAATTGTTTCACCATTGCTAGAGATGCAGTTGTTATTATATATTGATGCTGATTTTCTACATAGTCTCTTTATCGCTAGAATAGCTAAGGGATCCTCTCACTACACAAGGATTTTATCTTTCCTATTTCCTTCTTCCATTCATTTATTCCTGGAGAAAAGGGAAAAGGCTTTATGTTCTCTCTTATCCAAATATGTTGAGCGTATTGTTTGATAAATAATAGCATCTCAGTAAATATATATTTTTCTAAAGAATTCAATTTTGGAGACAAAAAGCATAGACTTTGGATTGAAACCTATCTGAGTCCATGTTCTGCCTCTTACAGGTGGTATGATTTGGGGCAAGTTACTTTACCTCTCCGAGCTTCCATTTCCTCATCTTTAAAGTGGGATAACAACACCTACTTTACAGGTGGTTACAGGAAGACCAGCATGGCATACAGTTAGTGCTCAGAAAAGGTAAGTCCCTTTCCTTTCCCCTTGAAGAATGAAGTGCGGTGCTACTTGCAGGCGTCAGTCTGACTCTGCCTTCAGTGAGTCCCCATGGCCCAAAGGGGCCTGGCCATCCATAGGGGCCAGCTGGGGAGGCTTCTCCACAGAGCAGGGGGTGGACCATGGATCTTGGTCCACCACACTGTTCTGCCGACTACTGGACTGTACCTGGGCACTTTTCTTAAGGAGTTTCCATCGAAACTAAGCAAAGGAAACAGGTCTACAGTAAAATTGCAGAGACAGAATGGGGAGAGGGCTGTTATTAAATAATGCATGGTACCAGCTGTAGGAGGCATATTGACAAACTTGGTGCAGAAGCATGTCATTTCCCCCCAACCCAGCATCCATTTCTTCATCTTCATCTTCTGCATATTGACAAACTTGGTGCAGAAGCATGTCATTTCCCCCCAACCCAGCATCCATTTCTTCATCTTCTGGGATCACACTCCTAACTTCTTTTGAGAAATGACTTCTCCTCATTTGAGCTATATAATTTGAGGGGATTAAACCTATCCACAGTTCCAGGGTAGAGCCTTGATTGGCTAAAGCCAATCACATATCCAGCCTTCTGGCTGCAATGATCAGTTCAGAGATGGGCATATGACTCAAAGAGAGCCAATGAAATGTTTTATGGGGCTTAAAAGAAAAAGGAGTTGACTTTCTCTTCCATGGAGCTATCACAAAAGAGGCCTCTTCTTTTTGGATGGTGTAATATGAAGCTCTAAAACCTGAACTACTACCCTAAGGGGAAAACCTGGAGCTGCTGGGCCATGGTGTGAAACATAAGGATGAAGACAGGGAGTTAAGAAATTATCAGCCTGGGTAGGGGGTGGTGAGGGGATAAGGTCCTTATCTAAAGTCTTTGAATTGCTGGATCAAGCCTTATCTTAAGCCTGTATCCATCTGGACTTTTAGGTTATGTGAACCCATCAGTTTGAAACCTGATGGGTTTTCCTGATAATCACTACTTATTAACTGTGGAACATTTGGCAGGACCTCAATTTCCTCACCATGGAAAAAGGAATTTAATAATATCCTTTTATAGTTGAGTTGATGAATAATGAGATATTTAAACCATTGTGCTCAATTAAATGGTATTTTTAACATAAAAGTAATAAGAAGGTCATATGGAAATACCATCTAGAAGAGTGGTTCTCAACTGAGGCAATTTTGTCCCTCAGTGGCATTTGGCAATTTCTGGAGAAGTTTATATTTGTCATAACTAGAGGGGAACTGTACTGGCATTTAGTGCGTAGAGGCCAGGGACGCTGCTTTACATCCTATGCTTATAACACAGCGCCCACCCCACCCCCCAACCTCCTGCAATAAAGAATTATCCAGGCCAAAATATCACTAGCGCCAAAGTTAAGAAACCCAGGTCTGGAAGACATGTCTGATTGGTGTCCATGAAGTGCTCAAATTGGGGGCTCCATTATTTCTGCCAAAACACTAGGGAAAATGGCACAATCAGCAAGGTGCAGAAGATGGCAGCACCAACAGCAAAACACAGGATTCCCTGCCCCTCTGCCAGGGCTATGAGAGTTCTACCTGTGACCTGCGGATTTCAGAGTAAATGAGGGAATAAGAGTCCAGCCGAGGAAATGTAGGGATTATGGAGCTCTAGGAGTGAAAATTTGAGTATCCATTTAGGGCTCATAGCAGTGCAACAAAAAGAAGATGAATGCTGTCCAGGTGGGTATGGGGCAAGACACAATCTCAGGACTGGAATGTTTCCTGCATCTTTAGGTATCTTGAGGTGGACCATGGTTAAAATGTTGAGAACTTGGTGTCACAAGAAGTAGAACATATTAATTTCATTAATTAGCTACTAAACTCCTTTAGGTGATATATTGTTTCATACTCCTTAAACATAATACATATATATTTATGTGCTGAGAGTATTTGAAAATCCTGGCATTGAAAGGAAATAGGACATTGCCTAGTTAAGTATAACAGTTATCCCCAGGTGTAACAGAGAGAAAAAAGGTGGAATAGTCCTATAAATCATAATCCGGCCCTTTGTGGCAATGGCAATTATCACAGTTGCAGAAAGCTTCTAAATTTTGGTATTAAATGCTTCTTTTCTCATGAAGCTCCTAGACACCAGATAGCTGTGGTGGATTCAGTGTCATGTCCCCATCTCCTAGACCTGGGGCAGAGTTGCTTAGAGTAACCCAACTGGGAACCTCCACAGACCGTCTATCTCTACGGTGTCTGAGAATCCCATTCACTACAGTGAGAGGTGAGGACAAGGACAAGGACAAGCTTTAACAGCAAAGCTTCTTGGCATTAATGCTGATGATGTGACTTCTCTTCCCCTTTCACAGTGGGGGAGAAGCTGGGTGGAGGAGAGTGTTTAATAACTCTCCTTTTCTCTGCTCCTCTGCTGCCTTAATCAACTTCCCTAAAGAACATATAGATGTGTGTGAGTGTATGTGACTCTGGTGGCAGCTTTAATTATCACCGTTCATTACCTTTCCCTGTGCTCACTCAAATTGTCTCTGGCTTTGCTTAGCAACTTGTTTTAAGGCATTTCAGCAATTCTTTTCTCTTTTCTATTGGTGAAATCTTTAAAATAGTCTTTTTATTATCCCTGTTTTAATAGTTTTAGTTTGCTACCTGCTGCGATTGCTATAGTCTTAATCATTACATTTTAAAAGACAGCTGTTAGAAGTTTCTTTAACTGCACAAATAGCATCCTAACAACTGAACGAAAAATGAAATAAACTGTTTTAATTTCCTATGCATTGCTAATACAAATAGTAATGATAATAACAACAATAGTGAACATTTGAAAACTTACCATGTGCAAAAGCACTGTGCTATGCCCTATATATTTTTTCATTTGAGTGTCACATCCTTATGAGATAGGTAACATAATGTTATTTATATCTACTTTGTAGGAAAGGAAACTGATTCTTAGAAAGGTGAAGTAACTTGCCCAGGGTTCAAGCTAAATGGTGCTCTGCCAAACAGGACGGGGCCAGACCTCCAGCTCAGGAATAGACTGATGCCACAGTTGGAACTCAAAGATTGTATTCTGGTTCCTTGCTCTCTGATTACTTCTAGTATTCATCATTACACACACATAATTTTTACATTTTTTTCAAAGATAGCATTGACAGACTTTATTATCTGCTCTTTGCACTTAACAGAATACTAAAAACACTTTCTAGTTTGCTATTAATATCTTGTATTCACAATTTTTATTGATAGTATATTTTCATAAAATTGATCATACTTGAACATATTTCTGTTGTATATTTATGTGGTTTTCATGTTTTTCATCTTTTAAAAAAATCTCTAGGGAACCACTTTATGCATGTAGTATTTTCCAATTTTGATTAATTTCTTAGAATAAATTCCTAAGAGTAAAGTTGCTGAGTCAAAGGGTAATGCCTTTTTATAATTCTTCAACTGTATTCTACAAAAAGTTTTCCAAGTTATGCTTGCAGTACTTCTTGAGATGCTAGGTTTATTATAATTTCATCAGTATGGAAATTCATCATTGTTTTAAGTTTGTATTATTTCAACAGTTGTCTTCTATTAATAGGCATTTCTTTGAAAATTATTTGAGGTTGGACAATTCATTAATATATGGTTCTTTTTATCAATTTCTATAAAAATTCTATATAGTATATACAAGGAACAAGAAAACTCTGTTTCTGCCTATTGTCTGTTTTCATAAATAAAGTTTTATTGTTACACAGCTACATTCATTTATGTGTTGGCTATGGGTGCTTTTGCATACTTACAACTGTGGAGTTGAATAGTTTGCAACAGGTTGTATGGCCCACAAATAGAACTGACTATGCAATTTGAAGGGTTCCATAAAAACGGAAAATGTGGAGACCCTTGTTAAATAATTATTAAGAACTTTAAGACAGTGACAACAGATAATTAAACCAAGTACAAATTACATGCCCCTGAAGCTGTCCCTGCCCACAAAGCCTAAAACATTTATTAGCTGGCTCTTTACTAAAAGAAGTTTGCTTACCTCTGGTATACTTATTTAATCCTAAATCTGTTATAATAGGTTCAAATATTTTTTTGGTCCATAATTTTACTTTTTATTTTAATTAAGCTATTTGTGTCAAAAACACTGATATTTGTTTTTATATGTGACAGAATCCTTAGTTTCTTTCAATAATTCCTGCCCCAAAGATCAGATAGTTAAATCTATTCTTTGCTAGTTCCTTTTAATGATATGATTTTCTATATTTAATTCTATTTATAACATTAATTTTAATGTGTAGTTTAAAATATGGATTATGCAAATCTATTTTAAAATTGATAACCACAAGTCCAATTATAAACATTTTCCTTATTCATTTCTTAGTGATCCTACCTTATCATAAATAAATTTCTTATATATAATTGGTCAATTTTTGAGTTTTTCAATCTATTTCATAAATGTCTGATTGTATTTTTTGTTCTTTAGCTCAGTGATTCTCAACCAGAGGTGATTTTGCTCCCCAGGGGACATTGCTGGTTATCACAACTGAAGGAGCAGGTCCTACAGGCATGTATGAGTAGAGGCCAGGGATGCTGCTGAACACCCTACAATGCACAGGACAGCCCACAGTAACGAATTATCTGGCTCAAAATGTCAATAGTGCTGATGTTTCTCAACATCTTATTTTAGCTTTGTATTTAACTTCCTGCTGCTTTATAACATGTTTAAATACCTTAAATGCAATATAAGGCCAGCTACCTCTTTCATTTCTGCTCTCTTTCAAAATATCAACTAGTCTTTGTGAATGTGTATTTTTACAAATGGATTTTAAAATAGCTCAATCAAGAAAAAAGAAAATTCTTTTGAGATTTTGACCAGAATTGAACTATTACTATAAATAAACTTATATTCTCAGTCTTCTATTATAGTTTTAGTTTTTATGGAAATCATTACCACGTAAAATTTCCAGCCAAATTTTCTAGTTTTTTTAAAAGTATTTTATAAATTTCTTGCTCTAAAATAGGATCACTTTATTATTAAATGGCTATTTCCGGATACTATTTTTTATTTCAGTTAAATTAAATTTGGCCTAAAGCTGCCTCCATACGTAGCAAACTGCAACCTAACTTAGTATGTAAATAAACTGCAATCTAACAACTTCAGAGTATATTCTTGTAACAAGTAGCTGAGTCTTAGACAATCACAGCAGCCAAGCTTCAGCCAATCCCAGGGTATCAACTGATCAGATCTTGTCCATATAAAACAAATGTGGAGCTATAAGCAATCTGTATGTCACTTCCTTTTTCTGTCTATAAATACTGCCTGCCTCCCTATGTTGCTCAGTGGAGCCCTCTGAACCCCTCCCCTGGTTCTTGGGGCTGGCTGATTCATGAATCATTCTTACCCAAATACACTCCAATAAATTTAATTTGACTAAAATTTTTCTTGTAAGATTTCAAACAACTTTACTAAAACATGTAACTTGAGGAGAGTTTGGCTGGTTCCTTTAGCCTTTGAAACTATAAAGTGATATAATTTGTACACTCTTTTCAATGTTTATCTAATTTTTTGTTTAAGTTTTACAGTATAGGCTTAGACTTCCAACTCAGTTTTAAAGAATAATATTGATAGAATTAAAAATGTGAAATATTTCTTCATCAAGCAAAATGTTCTTGATCTAGAGTATTTATCATTTTAGTTTAAAATAAACTTCTAATGACTTTCTATATAAAAAATGTAAGCTCCAGATTTTTGTTTTAAAGTAGTTACTACTGTCCTTTTGATTTTATTAAAGTACAGATGCACATGTGTGTGTAATGAATCCCTAAATAATTAATGTGTCATGGCAAAATGCTGGATGTGCTAGCTAGGTTAGGATATGTCAGCAATACAATGATGTGCTTAAACTCCTTGAAGTTCACAAGCTATCAAGTGTAAACGGTACCTCTGCAGCAGGTCAAATTGTAATTTCCTCCAGTATCCCTGAAGAATAACGTGACTGACTCTTGAATGGACTTGAACAAAGATATTTTTGACCTAATCCTTAGTCCTTCAGTGACAGTGATCCCTAAGCCCCTTTTTACCAAGACCTGTTTTGTCACCTCATTCATCTATTTACAGATTTTTCTGGAGGCCTTACAGGGCAGTGAAGAATGATTGAACTGTACATTCTCTTCAGAGATCAAAACTGTAGACAAATACTTCTCCCCAAGTGACTCGCATTTCTCTCTCTGTGTATAAGAGTCAGAAGTCTGCAGGTACAATACTGATGAAATAAATTATTTAATTCAAATTACAACACTGTTTTCTTTCAGTATTTAACCTTCTGTGAATTACATTAAGATGATGGCACACTGGCATTTGAGGTGTTTATGATTAACTTTCCCTCTGCTTTTTCATAGTGTGTCTCCATTCTTAGGTACAAAGCCTTAGTCTTAAGAAGCTGATTGGCAATATGGAGCAATGGAAGGATTGTGAAAATGAATTGCAACTCAAACAATATTAGGTAGGAATTGCTAAAGAGCATTCTATATGCAAAATACTAAGATATATTCTAAAGGCTCAGGTGGTCATATGTTATCCTAGGGCTGCTCCAGGTAATGGACATCAAAGCACACAGTAATAATGTTTAAGCCATACCTTTTAATTTATAAAGTACATATTGAAAAATGACAGGAAGGTAATGTCCATTTATAAATTTTATGTGTTTCTCTCCATTTACTATTTTAATATTAACCCTAGAATTTCTATAGAATATAAACTTTAACCCCATTGCTTATTTTGAATTGAATATAGTGCTTTTTAAAAGTGTATGTAAGGATTATCTCTTCCGGGTAGCGTATTATTAATACAAAAATATTTTATGAATTTTGGGATATTCAAATAAGCCCTTGGTTTATTAACTAACATTAATCAAAGGTTTAAAGGTCTGAAGAGGTGTAAAAATGGCTAAACCATAATAAAAATTCTGACAAACTGTAGAAGAATGGTAAGTACACATTAAAGGAGTGATCACGTAGACTATGAGCTGGGAATAAAATCTACTGTGTGACTGAAGTGAACAGAGAACAATGAAGAATGGGCAAAAGAAAAGGAGTGAAGCACCCTTGGGCAAATTGTATAGCGCTTCCAGGTGTAAATGCTCAACAAGGTATTATCAGTGAGGAAGAGAATTACGTGCGAAACGTGTTTCAACCGATACCACCGTAACACACTTTTGCTCAATACTCATGTTGTATAACATGAGTTATACAACATCTCTCATTTCTTCTGATACAGACGTGTCTATCATATCAAAGAAGACAGTTTTTTGTATATTTATATAATGATCCTTGATAACTCAGAAGAATACACTTTTGATAATATCTGCTTATACAATCTGAAACCTGTAGTTATATACTCGTAATATTAATAGTATGGTTCAAGAGTTTGATAATTGGATTCATTACTATTGTAACTAAGAAGAATGAGGTTGGTAATTACATTTACCATAAAATAAAGTAGGCAAACATTTTGACAATTATCATTACAATGTCCTAGAATTATGTATGTTACTGTGGGTATAGTTGGCATTATGAATTACTACTATTATAGTCTAGGAAATAGAGCAGGCATCTCAAAAGCAACAGAATGTTAAAAGCTAAGAGCAAAAGATATGATGTTAGATCACTCAAATTTGAACCCTAGCTTCACCATTAGCTGTGTAACCTTGGGCAATTTAATTCACCTCTCTGTTTCCTGTTTCCTCGTATGTAAAATGGAGGTAATAATAGCATCCACTTCATAGGCTTGTTGTTAAGGATTAAAATAGTTCATTAATGTAAAATACTTAGCACAATGCCTGACAAAGTAAATATTAGCTGTTAGCTATCATCATCTGTAAATGAAAGGTTCATTTTCTGTTTTGAATTTGAGGAAGAAGTGACTCTTTCTGTCCAAAGAACTAAACATCTTTTCAGCATTTGAACCCATTAATAACAAATTTAGCAGAATTGAAATTCTTCTAGAGAGGGACAGAGCTGCTGCATCAGCAGGCCAGGCCCAGAGTTAAGGAGGTGGCCTAACTAGTACAATTCAGATCTGTTCTCCAGAATGAACATAATCAAGTAATCAGCCCACTTACAGAATATTCTCTGGTCAAAGACTACCAGGAACACCCCTATAGTTGAACAAGTTAGGCTTACTTGATGCAGCAAAGGATAATGCACACCATGGGAGGTACATGTGAGGTCTCAGTAAGAGGTTGTTAGAAAGGACTTCGAGGTTTGAGCTTTGATTGAGTGATTTGAGGCGGATCCAAGGAAGCAAGCTTCCCTCTGGACTAGGTGCTTTCAGAGAGCAGGGATAACTTTATGACTAGGTATTTCAACATATATTATCAAAGGGCAAGACAGGCTAGAGGGAGATTAAAGCTGTAATTAGTTAAAAAAAATAATAATATCAGTCACTCCCATTAGCCCAGAACGGGGAACATTTGGAATTATGTGGTTTGTTTGTATTCTCTGGACAAAAGTTCTCTGAAAAGGAATTTGGAGGAAAGAGACTTTATTCTAGTGCATAGTCTGCTAAATGAGGGAGACAAAAGCCTTTGGTGTAAAACCAAGGTGAATTCCAGAGAACAGAGAGAGGGTTTGGGGTTTTATAAAGAAAGTTCCCACCCAGGTTCCCAATCAGGTCTGTTTATGTAAATGAAGGATTGAAACTTGCTTAGTTCTGATTGTTCCATATAGCCAAGTCATGATTGGTTGGGGCAGGTGAGGCTTAATTGGTTGGTTTCCAAGCCCCAAACCAGAAGTGTCTGTCAAATGTTTCTTTCAAATGGCTGGTGAGGGTATTGGGTTTCTTTACTTTGGCCCTGACAACAGGAACTGATTTTGCATGATTGTAGAAAGGAGGTCCTGTGATACTTTTGCTGTATCTTTCTGAGAACACAGAGTAATGTGACCGCTCCCCGACCCAGCTATAGCTGTCTGGTTCTGTTTTAACTTTGAACAACTGTTAGCCATGAGGAGTCCATTTTGTCTGCTGACCAGGGGCAGATTTTAACAGTTCAGATGTGGATTCAGAGTGGTCTTGTTTTTGTCTTGAGCCATCATGGTCACAGAGTGACCTTGTCTGATGACAATGTATATGAAATTGTCTATGTTCAACAGGAGAACACCAAGGCCTAGTTGATAGCAGTAGGACAGCTCCTGGGTTAGAGGGGCTGCCTTTTTTTTTTCTTATCATCTTAATGAATCTTATTTCTGACTGAGTACGTGATCCCTTGTGAAATCCCCAGTCCTATTTTTTCTGAATATTACTTTCAGCATCAACATCTAAATTCTGAAATTAACCAGGAGCTCATAAACCATAATTATAATTATAGCATCAATATTAAATTTCATTAATATTCAGAATGGAAGGATGCCCAATGTTCATTGTACAGACAAATAAAGCAGTAGATGGCATTCTTCTTCCAAATTCTAGGTTTTAAATGCTTCTCTATTGTTATAAATAAAACTAATGAACAGAAATACATAAATGTCATCATATTCATATAATACAAGGCCAATTTGGGGAAAAAATTGCAGACTATGAATTTTCTTATACTCAAAGTCCATTACAAAGAATGAGAGAAGGAAAGGTGCCAAGTCAAGTACCCCTTGCAGAGAACTCAGCAAAGTTGGGTGGGAATGGGGATGCACAGACTGGTCTTTCCAGTCTGTTCGCAAGTACTGGTTACTTCCCACACAAACTCCACAGAGCCCAGGGAACCCCTGGGCACCCTGGATTAAGGATCTAGAGGACTCTAGGTTGTTTGTGTCATTATCTACACATACACTTGTCTTCTACCTGATGATCTCTTCAGTGCTATGAAGAAGTAGTATGGGTTATATTAATTTCTGTGAGGTGCATACAATTCACACCTCACTTGCCCAAAGACATTGGTACTTTTGCTTACGACAGAATACCACCATATGTTGTACTGTGGTACTAACCACTATTTGTGGTATCAGCAAAGTATAGCTGATGATCACAATGCAAAGTGATTGTGTACATAACAAATGTACATAACATTTGGTTTTATAATTCTAAAAATAGTTCTACATCTGAAAAGAAGCTTAAGTGGTTATGAAAACAATCCACGTAATTCCAGGAAGTACTACTCATTTTTTACATCTAAAACAACATCATTCCTGGGCTCAAGCAAAATAAATAAGCTAAGCTGTGAGGTCCATAGCATTTAAACCTGTGTTAACTGTCACTGCACAAACTATTTGCAGGAATCAATGTCAATCTCAAAGACAGAGCAAATGATTAGATCAGTGAGACTGTGACCCAGAAGATAGCCGATGTGCTATTTTTTAAAATTCTTACTGGAAAAATGATCCACATTTGCAGTAATTCCTTAGAGTGACTATCTCAATAGCTGAAAAATGGACAAACCTGGAAGTATCAGATTCCTCAACACTGATTCGATACTGTAAGAAAATTGCATTATCAATTACTCAAAATATGATGCAGGTTTGGTTTTACCTATGCATCTTCATTGTTTGGACCAAACATCAGTCCCTCATTGTAAATTGGTTGATCCTATCTTTCTGATGAATAGGTAATGAAAAAGAAGTTGTATAAAGGAAAGAAGCAAAGATTGTTGGGCTGTGATGATGCTGATGGACTAACTGTGCCCAAGAAATCCAAGAAAGGACCCTAAACACAGAGATAGACAAGGAGCAAAGATGTTTAATCCATTCCACAATTAGTTTAAGGATTAGTCCTGTCTATAACTTATTTATGCTGAGATACCCAGACAGCATACATATCAACCAGACAAGAAAAATTCATGGAGGAAAACAGTGTCTCTTTGAATACTGGGGACCTCATGCTTTAGCTATTAATATTTATTTTGTTTCAGAGGAAGCTTTATGGAGAAACTCAGAGTATAATTTTTTTTATTTGTTTTTTGTTTTTCTTTTTTTCAGACAGGGTCTCTCTCTGTTACCTGGGCTACAGTACAGTGGCATCATCTTAGCTCACTGCAATCTCAAACTTCTGGGCTCAAGGGATCCTCCTGCCTCAGCCACTGGAGTAGCTGGGATTAGGCACACGCCACCATCCCTGGCTAATTTTTCTATTTTTTGTAGAGATAGAGTCTTGCTCTTGCTCAGGATGGTCTCGAACTCCTGGCATCAAGCAATCCTTTCACCTCGGCCTCCTAAAGTCCTAGGATTACAGGCGTGAACGACCTCGCCAGGCTAGTTTTTGTAAACAGAACACAGAACACTCGGGCTCTCAAACTTCTGTGTGTGTCAGAATTACCTGGAGGGCTTGTTAAAATACTGATCACTGGGCCCTACCTCCCCGACTTTCTGATTCATTCAGTCTGGAGCAGGCCTTGAGAATTTGCTTTACTAACAAGTTCCCACACATAACACTGATGCTACTGGTTAGAGACCCCTCTTTCAGAACCATGAATCTAATTCTTTCACTTCATTAGTTCCTGAGCTCTCTAAGGGCAGGCCTCTTTCCTTGCCGAGTGCTCTCCGCATGTGCTCAATAAATGGTAGATAGTGAATGAATGAGGAAATTGAGGCACAGAGAAACTAAATGACATGCCCAAGTTAAATGCTTCTCTTCCTTTAACCAGGCCAAAGAGTGAACCACTAAAGGTAGTGGCCAGAAAGATCTATCTTTGCAAATGTGAAAGGTACCAAATTACAGTTTACAACTAATCAGAATTTGTACAGGTCTTTTAGAAAACCACTCCAAAGGCTCCATTATAAAATTTCTATTTCCTTTTTCTGGCTGCTGCAGGGGAAAAAAAAAAAAAACTACTTAGTGAAATTACCTTTACAAATGTATTAATTTATTCTACCCTGAGGATATTATATTCAGTGATTTAGCAAAACTAATCTGAACTAATAACAGATATGCATTTACTGAGACTAAGCAAATTTCCAGTAGAGAGATACTTAGCCATTTGGAACAAATGAAGGTTGAGGTATAAAGATTAAAGAATAGCTGTGATGTCCAAAAGAGGTAAGAGTGTTTACAGAGAGATCAGCACAAACTAACTAAAATGCAAAGTTAAGGGTGCTGACAAAAAATCTATCATAAGGGAGTAAAAATCCACCACTATCAATACCACCACAAAATTCTCAACCACTGATGAATGCTCAGTGTGCATCTCCAAAGGATTTTTTTTTTTTTTTGAGTCAGCATCTCATTCTGTCACCCCAGCTAGGATCATCATTGCTCACTGCAACCTCAAACTACTGGCTCAAGTGATCCTCCTGTCTCAGCCACCAAGTAGCTGGGACTACAGGCATGTGTCACCACATCCAGCTAATTTTTCTATTTTTTGTAGAGAGGGGATCTTGCTCTTGCTCAGGATGGTCTCTAACTCCTGGCCTCAAGTGATCCTCTGGCCTTGGCCTCACAGATTGCTAGGATTACAGGCATGAGCCACCACGCCCAGCCTCCAAAGGATTCTTCATCACTACGTGAGAACCACACTTTCTCACAGAGCCTTTGGTTCTATCCAATGGAGTCAGGCAAATAGTGACTGTCCATTTACCTCCACCCTGTCAATGAAATATCCAGTGCACACTGTCCCTTTAAAAATCCTAAATCTGTTCCACAGACCAGTTGAAATCTTGCAGCCTACTGGGTCCAATATAAATGAGTGAAATTGAGAGAACATAAAGGTAATAGGTAATAGTGAGACTGGTTAACCAAAAAAATATGCTTCATTTAAAGGAGAAGTTGCACCCCAGCTTCAGGACATTGTTCCTCTATGGGATGTGATCCCAGTGTTACCATATCCTCCAATTTTTCAAGAGGTATCAGAATCCAGATGTCCTGATGTGTTAAACGCTGTGTGACTCAAACAAAATATGTTTGTAGGTAGGACAGGACCTCTGACATTCCATTTACGACCTCTCCTTAGGCTCTAGGAAGTCTTTTCTCTGGTTCTGTTTCCCTGGTTATCTCACAGTTTCTTTCTGGCTATGCATTAATGGTCTCTTCCCTCCTTGACAAATACTCCTTTTTTTTTTCTTTTTTTCCAAAATCACTCATAAGCTCAACATTTTTCCTCCCCCAATTCCTATAGGACTGGGCAGGTAGATCATGGTTCCATCAGAAGTTGCCTTTGACCACTTCACATGCTGAGATAGACTGTTAGTGATGAATTTGTGACCAATCCTGTGTTCACTGAGACTTTAATTCTCACATTTGCCAGAATCCTTGGGGGAAATGTGTTGGTGTAATTTGTGGGCAAACGCTCCCTACTCTCAAGACTTTCTTACCCCCTTCCAACTACCAGTCGAAATTCTCTATGAGGAGACACAGAGCATATCCTTCCTCACAATTATAGGAAAGATCATGAAATTAATAGCTAAACTGATTAAAACTAAGCAGATTTTGATTTTGCAAGACTTATTTTTGTCTGAGCCTGTTTATTTTACACAAGCCCATCAGCACAGGACACTCCTATGTAAGAGAGTTCAAATATGGCATAATTTTCCCACCTGGTTTAGGGCCTAGCACAGAGAAAAATTTCAATAACTATGTATTTAATAAATTTTGGTTAAGTAAAATCTCTGATCAAACATTTTTAAGGTCACAAACTAGTCTATGGCATGACAGATTTTTTAAGTGGCTATATTTGTCATACTAAAGGGAACTGTCAATGTGAACTTTATAAACATGAAAAAAATGTGAACCTATAAAATGAAGTGCTTGCATGCATATGTCCCCAAATAGCAACAGTGACTTTCAGATGAACATCTCATACGTGCTGTTTACTTTGCTATAGATGACAAAGCATTACGTATCCATGATTTACATCTTCTTAAAAACATTCAACTTCTGGCATTAACAAGACCTCTTGTTGGTAAAGAGATTTTTCAAAAACATTTATCATATGAGCTTCTCTAAAATAGTTTTTCTTAAAATAAGGTCCACCTGCCAACTGTATTTAGCATCAGGTGGAGTAATTATTTAAAGAATGTAGATTCCTAATCAACCACTTTCCCTGAATCCTGTTCTTGAGAGTCAGGAATCTATATTTTTAACTCTTCTAGTGATTTTCTTGCATATTGAGGTTTTAGAATTACTGTTCTAAGAACTTCTGTGTAGAAAAAGATAACCTCCAAAAATAAACAACAACTTGCATTGAACAGATGAAGTCTTCTTGTAGATACATACAGATTTTTCAAGTATTGAGGATTCCATTCTTTCTTCAAACAGGGACTTAAAACTATGAGAAATATGAGTATTAAGGATTACAAAACTAGCTTTGTAATTATTAAAATAAAATCCACAAGTAATTGTAAAATGAGGTGGTTATCACACTTCTCCTCTCTCCCAACACATATACAAACCTTCCCTCCAAAGATAGAACCTGAACTCTTTCAGAGATCCTGGTAAAATTGAGCATTACCCACTTTATGATTTGTGCTAGATTAGACTGGACAGGGGTGAGCCCATGTTCTTATATCTATATGTCTTTAGTTCTTAAAAAGTTCCAAAGTTGAATCGGACTAAAAAGTCTTTTGGGATCTCAGACATTTCTATTAGCCCAATAAGAAACTATCAACACCCTAGAGAAGCTAAGAACCCCATTCAGTACCTCCAGGGCCCTGAGGACCCAGTTTGGAGTGAGGTAGGTCTCTAGAGAGGTGAACAGGTACACACAGTGGCCAAGCCCTAACAAAAGAGCCTGGCTGTGGCTTTGTTTCTCAATACATGGGAGCAGCAGCTGCAGAGTGCCCATCAACTTGGCTGGCTGGAACTCAAAACCAGAGCTCATCATACCTGCATCTTCAACTGAGCATCTGCCAAGCCTAGGCCCTCCCTTAAAGGACCCAGGCAGGAAGATTGAAGTCAAGGATGACTGGGGACAGTGTTGGCCTGGAATGTGAGTTGCCTTCCCTTTGACATCTCCACCACAATATGGCTTTCATCCTTACCTTGAAATATCAGATTTTTCCTTATTCCTAGAGTGATATAAAGCCCTCAAAGGGACTGAAGTTGGGGCAGATGACCCCTACAAATCCTCAGTGAGCTTGAGCTTACAATCTATTCTACCTCCTGGGAAAAAATAGGATAAAATATTACATTTATTAAGTTATGAGACCAATACTTAGGCTAGATCAGAAAACAAATGACAAGTTTCTTTTTTTAATATTAAAAGACAGGGAATCCTTTTATACTGGTATAATCCTACTGAGCTTCTGTAGACAAACGGGAAATTAAGAGGAATTTGCATCACTGGGGGAAGCAACCTTCAGTTCAGAAACCTTCAAAGTTTCAAGTGACATTCATCTTTATAGACCACTTAGTCATGCCAGTTTTCATAAGAAAGTAAAATGTCATAACTCTCTTTCCTAATTCATTTCCCTATTTTGTCCTGCATGGAAAATACATTCTCATTTTTAAGTGGTAGAAGGTATTTGTGTTTAGGGGAAAAAAATCATTTGGAAAGCACATAATCTACCATAATTTATTTTTTAATTTTTGGAGTAAAAATAACTACAGATACACATGTTACATAAATAGGGATGTGTATCTAACCATGGTGTGAGTCTATATTTTTTTCTTCCCATCCCTACTTGATCCCCATAATATATATAAATACCATTGCCATGTTTCATAGGTCAATTATTCTTGAATCTGAAAGAAACCTTAGGGTTCCATAAGAACATTTGCAAATGAACACAATGAAGTCTAGAAGGTTCAAAGTGATTTCTTCAAGGCCACATGTCACACAAGACTGAAGATGAAAATCCAAATTCCCTGACTCCTGGCCCAACACTGTCTCCAAAGGAACACCAAGTCTTTTTTTCCCCCCGTATAGCTTGGTTTAAAAAAAAAAAAAAGCACAAAAAGTACTTTTATTGCTCCATCTGTAACATAGCCTGAGTATGGAAGGTATACCAATAGTGTAATAGAATGGTGTGCTAGGGACCACTGCCCCCAAATCATTCAGCACTGACAGAGTTGATACTGTTTAAAACATGTATCTGCAGGAGGTTTGTAAAAAATCAATGATTTGAGGTCTTAGGGTCATTTGACATTTCTTATCGCTCTTGGCAAATTCCATTCAGTGCTGTACAAGAAGAGTTTATTGGACATTACAGCAGAGGCAGCTAGTGCCCTGCCATGGTTCCTTGGCACTGTTTTCTTACATGAATGACTCTCTGCCAGAGGGTTTTCTGGGGTTCAGGAGTACGCTGGCTGCATGCAGGGCTGGTCAAAGTGCCCAGGAATCAATGCCTCTGGGAATAAACTTCAAATAACAATGCAGCTACCCTATGAGAAAGACCCCAGCTCTTTGCCCCTCAGTTGGGATAACTCTCAGCCACATTCTAGGCAGCCTTCCAGAAGTGCGCTGAGCCCCAGTTCTCCACAATGAAAACCTGCTCTTTAATGCACCTGTATTAGCTTCATTTCTTTTCCATTTCCCTGCTCTCTACAGTACTTCCTGGGATTATCATCCAAATAAACCACTTGCATTCAAATCCTTGTTTTAGGGTCTGCTTCTGGAGAATCCAACCAAAGACAGGCATATATACTCTATGCAAACCACTGTTCAATAGTAGGTGACAAGGGATATTAAGACGAAAAAGATATTGCCCTAGCCCTCAAAAGGTTGAGGCCAGGGAGGGATGATAAGACTTCTACATAGGTAGCAACATAGGCAAGACAAGAGAAGACATATTTTGGGAGGTTAAGGGAAATAAATAAAAACATTTTCCCAAAGGAAGAATTCTCAAAATAAAAAGCAGAATTTGCCAGTAAGAACTCAGTACAACATTCTTTATAGCAGGAAGGACTCAAACAAGCAAGCAGTCAGATTACACACATTAAATAACCAAGGTCCTGATTTTCCTTGGAAATACATATCTGAGAATTTATTATTGCTTATACAATGCAAGCTTGAATGATCACTCCCAAGGGAAAAATTTCATACAACTAGGGCTTTTTTTTTTAAGTAGGAAGAGTAGGCACATAAACCTCCAATTTGATTGGACAAGATTAATTGGCTATTTTGCATCTTGTGTTGGGTGTCAGAACTTTTTTCTCATTCAGTTCTGTCAGAATAGACTAATTTCTGTGGAAAGCAAGCAAGTTAAACAGTTAACTTCTGTGTGTGTCATGAGGTTGACAAGGCAACCCTTTGAGTTTTCACTTGAGCTACTGGCCATGCCAAAGTCAGTCAAATGTTTGCAGGTTGCAGATATTGACTACACAGAATCCTATAAATAACTCTTCCTCAGCCCAAGATGAGTTACTGAATAAAAATGACAGAACAGTGAAAGTTGAATAAAACTACGTGATAAAATACCTCAAGGGCATCCCTGAGCTGATAAAATGCTGCATTCCTCATGGCAGTTTTGGCTGGATTGTCTTGTGAGCTGATGATGATTGAGAATATACCTGCTATGAGCTAGGAACTTAAAAACTCTATTTACCCCTCAAAAAAGCATAGTAACACAGGTATTATCACTGTTATGCTTTATAGAGTGGAAACTGGAACTCACAGATGCTCAGTAACCTGCTAAAGGTTGTCAGACCATCAAATCCAAACTTTCCCCAAAACATCATGCTGTCTTCCTTCAGGGCTGAAAATAAAGTATAACAATATTTTGGCTTCAAAGTGTTTTGTTTTAGGAGATGCCAAAGATGAGTATGAAGAAATGTCAGCTGAGAGAAGCTTATATCTTAACATAGAGTTAAGTTAACTTAATATAGAGTTGAAATTCTTATTAGATGCTACAGTTTGAATGTGTCCCAAATTCAGGTGTTGAAAGTTAATGGCCACTGTGATATAATTAAGAAGTGGGGCCTTTAAAAGGTGATTAGGCGGTGAGGGCCTCTCCCTCACAATGCAATCGAGGCCCTTATAAATGGGGCTTTATGCAGCATTTGGCTCTCTTGTCCTTCTGTCCCTTCTCCACGTGAGGACATGGTATTTGTCCCCTCTGGAGGGTGCAGGAAAAAGGCACCATCTCAGAAGCAGAGGATAATTTTCTGTTTTTTATAAATTACCCAGTCTCA
>CAUYRT010104591.1:0-26493 GCA_963574885.1 Lepilemur ruficaudatus | reverse complement strand
CACCTACATAAAAGCTGCATTTTCAATATGAGGAAAAAAGTTACGTTGCAAAAAGTGCAATATTTTTGTACCTGCTGGCCATAGCTGTAGCAGCAGCTTCATGAACTTCTTTTCCTTCCTTCCTTCCTTCCTTCCTTCCTTTCTTTCTTTCTTTCTTTCTTTCTTTCTTTCTTTCTTTCTTTCTTTCTTTCAAGATACAGTCTCACTCTGTTGCCTGGGCTAGAGCGCCATGGTGTCATCCTAGTTCACAGCAACCTCAAACTCCTGGGCTCAAGCAATCCTCCTGCCTCAGCCTCCCAAGTAGCTGGGACTATAGGTGCTTGCCACCATGCCTGGCTAATTTTTTCTATTTTTAGTAGAGACAGGGGACTCACTCTTGCTCAGGCTGGTCTCGAACTCCTGAGCTCAAACGATCCGCCCACCTCAGCCTCCCGTAGTGCTAGGATTACAGGCTTGAGCCACCGTGCCCAGTAGTTTTTGCTTTTTGGTTGTATTCTCTCAGTCAAGCATTTTTCTAATGCCTATACAATGGTCTTTTTTGGGGGGCAATTTTTCATTGAGAATTGGTAAACTTTCTTCTACTTTTAGAAATTTTTTTAGACACCCAGCATGTGAGATAAAGATAAGTCTTTAGCGAGCATTTAATTCAACTCTCAGTTTTAATGCTGAAGTTCAAAGAGATAATAAATGGAAGAGCCAAGTCCTGAATTCATAGAAATAGTTGGATTTCACTTTTCATGTGTTTGCAAGAAAGTCAAATTTTTCTTTTTACTTCCTAATTCCCTTCCATTGAAGCTAGTTTGTCTCAATTTCTTCCAAGGTACTGTAAAAAGTGCCACCCCCCCACCACACACTCCTGGATCCTTTCCACAACTTCAACATTTTTGGCAAGCGAATGCATAATGTGTCATAAATCTTCACTTTTTATCAATTTTCTATGAACTAAATTAAATCTTAAATTAGATACCATACATTAATGTGAGTGTCTCCGTTGTAGACTCTCTGGATTGCTCCTTAGTGATTTTTTTTCTCTGCACTGACAAACCGGAAAGTTTTTCCTAGATGCTTCCCCAAAATAGTTTCCATACATCAAGCAATTACATATGTGTTATCTTAATCTTCCATTGTTTGTATTCTCATCACAGTTAAGTAAGACAGCAGAGGCCACATTATCATTTGACAATTTTAATCACATAGAACACAATGAAATCAGTGATAAGTCATATAGAGGAAATGTTCCGGTTAAAGCAACCCCATCTGATAAAAGGCCGTTCCTGTTAGCAGCAATGCTGTAATTGTTCTCTGTGAGCTATATAAATGAGATCGTCAAATTTCTCCAGAAGAGAGGGGGGTAAAACTTTGATTTAAAGATGCTTTCCTTCTTTCTTTTAGCTACCCTGCTGGCTTAGAGCACAGCCTGGCACGACCTTCAAGCCCAAGGTAAGTCTGATATGATGGCAGGTATGGTAAAGTTTTGATGAGTGGACATGTTAGCAACTAGACTCTCTTTCCTCAGTCGTGTTTTTCTATTCCTAGAGCATAGAAAACAAGAGGTAACAGAATTAGATTAAGATATCAAGCCCAATTGCAACATAGCAACTCACCAGAGATAATTTGTTAAACCATAATCTCATTTCATGTTTGTCCTTTAAGTCTATTGATTTCTCTATCAATTATGTAGGATGTCAGTTATTTTAATCGATGGTACTATTTTGATGCTATAAACATTCTAGTGCAGATGTCTTTTTTATAGAATGTCTTTTTATCCTTTGGGTAGATGCCCAGTAATAGGATTGCTGGGTCAAATGGTAGTTCTACTTGTAGCTCTTTGAGGTCTTTCCATATTACTTTCCACAGAGGTTGTGCTAGTTTGCAGTCCCACCAGCAGTGTATGAGTGTTCTTATCTCTCTGCATCTATGCCAACATTTATTGTTTTGGGACTTTTTGATAAAAGCCATTCTCATAATCTAGCATCTCTTGTATTATCCTGGATGGAGCTGGAGCCCATTCTACTAAGTGAAGTATCACAAGAATGGAAAAACAAACACCACATGTACTCACCATCAGATTGGTATTAGCTGATCAATACTTATGTGCACATATAGTGGCAACATTCATCTGGTGTTGGGCAGGTGTGAGGGAAGAGGAGGGGATGGATATATTCACACCTAATGGGTGCGGTGTGCACCATCTGAGGGATGGACATGCTTGAAGCTCTGACTTGGGTGGGGCAAAGGCAATATATGTAACCTAAACATTTGTACCCCTGTAATATGCTGAAATAAAAAAGTACTATTTTAATCAATAGTACAGGTTAACAACAATGCACATTAATATTTCTAAAATTTCTCTTCCCTTCCCAAGTGTCTTGCCCTATTACTTTAATCATGTAGTATTGAAATTTTAGGGAGACATTTGGCTTATTTTGAGTAGAATTTCTAATAGTTAATTAAATTAATCAAAGGACAATTTCTATTAATACATTTGTCACTTTGGTCAATAAAAATAAAATTTTAGAATCTTAATTAAATTGGTCAAAGAGGCATTTTTTCTATAGAATTTTAGAGATAATCCTCTTTTAATCTATTCATTTTAAATTAAGTATGTATTTATTGGTTATCTATTATGTAGAGGATACAAAAGAAATGTGTGATGTGACTTATTGCCCTTAGGAAACAGACAGTCTTCATGGGAAAGTAAGGCTCATATATATCTATATATATGCTATATAAACTATCCACTATCTTAGTAGATATATACTATCTTATAAGATAGTATATAAAAGAAGTACTAAAGTCAACATTTTACTGGTACACTATATAAAACAAACAAATTATACATATCACATGGACCTGCAGGATTAAAGACTAAATTGTTAGTATCAAATAGAAACAGATTAAAGAGGTCAGATTAAATGAGCAAAAATGAAGTATACTTAATCAGATGACTTTGTCATAGTTAGGTTTGCAGCTATTACATGTTGTGTTACTAGAATGAATATGAAAAAAATAGTGCTTGAGATAAAATTAACTTTTGTAAAGGTATCATTTGCACTTCTCTATCCTAATGAATTTCCTTATTTTAAGAAGTTGTACCATTTTTTTCACGTAGAAATAATACAAAACATATTTAAAAGTTAATATATTTTATAAGTTAACCTCAGGTGTCACTTCAAAGTTTTCAGCTAAGTTTTAAAATCTTGTGTTTAGGTTTTATAACTCATTTTTTGATTCTTGTTACTTTACCTACTATTCCCTTTTGTAATTTGCATTGTATATTTGGTTGTATATTTTCTTTTAATGTTATATATTACTCAAAAAGAAACTTAAGAAGCCACGTTGAGAATAAAATAAAAGGACCATGAAAATGGTTGCAATTAATGTCTAGAAAAATGATGATGTATAAAGTGGGTCGCATAGAAGCTATATCTACAATCACCACAGTGTGGCACCGTAGCATCACATATGACGTAATAAAACACTAGGTCTAGATGCATAATCACACTATAATGAAAGCTAGCTCAAATTATTGTAGGTTCTGTCCTCCAAGCATGTTTGGTTGTGTATATATTTGATTTTCTCTGATTCACATCTAGTTTTACTACTTCCCTGGGCAACTGCCCTATACCTCTAATCAGATCTTCCTTTATCTAAAAAGAAAAACTAATTCTACCTAACCCTAAAGCCAGCTAGCTACCAACTCACTATCTAATGTCTTGAAAAAATATCCTTCATTTATAGAATCCACTTTGTAACTATTCTTCAAACAACAGCAGTCTGGTCTCCAACGCCGTCTCTCTACTAAAACTGGCTTTCAGGGTTTTCAGTGAACCCAATGAGTGTGTAGACTAGCCTGCAGTGGGCACTGTTGGGCTTCCTCCTCCTTTGGAAATGCTTTTCTATTACGGTTTGGTGGACTTTCTCTAAATCTGTTCTTATCTGTTAGGTTGTTTCTATGTGGCGTATTTGATTAGTTCTTCTTCCTCAGCCCTTTCCTTATATGGCTGCATCCTCCAGAATTTTGCCACCAAAATGTCTGTCTTATGTACAGAAGCCCAGAGAATATTTTATCAATCTTTTACATAAAGTTCAAGGAACACAGTCTAGCCAATACTGGTTTCATAAGGTGGTGGGCTTTGGGAGTGAGTTCCGTCTGAGGCTTAGGGTTGCAGTCCCTGATGCTGAGAACAAACGATACAGAGAGCAGAGAGCTTCCCCTCTGAATCCTTTCTCAGGCCAGTCTTTCTACCCTTTTTAACTTACCCACTGCGCCCTACTTGTCTTTGCTTGTCTGTGATCCCCGTGAGTGGGTAATCTCTATTTCTGCCCCTTTAGATTCTGCTGTTGCATAGAGAGAGTACGGGGCTTGGATCCTACGTGCGGAGGTGGGAAGGAGTTATGAAGAGGAAAAGAACTCGAAGTGATGTACTGTGTTAGGTCAGATTCTTCAGAAGCCAAGCTTGAAATGGCAATGTTTTCCAAATATTTACTGGGAATTCTCCCATAGGGGAGAATTCAGGAAGCAGGGTAGGGTGAGGTATAAAACTAAGCAAAAACATGGTCTCGCATGGAAACTAGCTTAGTCTAACCCAGAGAGAACTCTGGAACAGAAATTGCTCCACAGAGTTAGTTTCATCTGGGGCAAGGAGGCCAGCCTTTTGTACTCATATGTCAGAGGGTCACTGTGAGGGCAGTTATCTGGAGAAGGTGAAAGGTATACAGGCACATTCTGTACTGCCTTCACAACCATTCTGAATTCTAAAATCATTCCAAAAGTAAAAGTTTTTTTTTTAACTTCTAATCTATTTCTTTAGACTTATAAGTGTGGGATTGGGACTATGATGAAGAAGAATCCATTCTGCCTTATTATACATTCGTGAAATAGTTGATGAAATAATATTCCCTATTGAACAATGAAAAATTAATAACACAGAAGAATATTTATATCATGCGAGACTATTTATTCTAAGCTATATATTCACTGGGAATATATATGACATGTGGCTTTAGTGTTGTAAACAGAGGAGAGCCCCTGTGTGTTACAGTCACTTGCTGTAGTCATTGCCCGAGAGTGAAGAGGACTTATTATCAAGTTGCTTTAGGATTTGCTAAAAGGAAGATGACTAGGCAGTGAGAAAGTACTGACTCTACATTGTACTCTTATTCCCCCAGGTGTTTAGCAAGACCAGGATCAGTAAGGACAAGGTGAGATTGTAGTCATCTCTTTTTCTTCTGTTATCTGTTTCCCTATGTGGAACATGAGATTTGCTGTATTATCTGGTGAATGATATGGAATAGAGGACAGATATTCATGATTGCAGGGCTATCAGTTGAAAAATATGTTCAGCTATATCTAATAGAATTCTTGACTAACTGTAGCTCAAACAAATAGCAGTTTCATTTTTCCATATAACAGGAAGTCTGGAGGTAGCAGGCTCCTATATTTTTGCTCCTGCATCTTCGTTTAGGGGCCTGCCCCAGTGATTGCAGGACACCTAGCAGCCCTGACCCACTCACTGAATATTGGCAGGGTGCTCCAGTACTGTGACAGCTACACCAGCTGGCAAAGATTTCTGAAATGCTCTCAGTTGAGAACCACTGAGGACATTGCTCCCCTGAATAAAATAAGAGTTCTATTAGCACAGAAAAAGAGGAAGAGAACTTGGGCTAGCAGTGCCTGCCAGAGAGGATAATGAAGTAAAATATGAAAAATTAAAAAAAGAATGAGAAGAAAAAAAAGACAAAAAGGTTATATTTATTGACAGAGCAGAGACGTACTTTCGTTTGTAATTAGTTACTGAGTACATTGTGAAATGGGTAAAAGCAATGTAATTCTGTCATCTGAAATCACAACCAGGAACATACAACAAAGATGGAGCAAGGGACAAGCAGGTCACTGTCACCCGATAGACAATTAAAGAGCAATTATACAGGTTAGTCGAGAAGATTGCACAAACTCATGGTGAAAGAACATGTCATGGCAGAATGAGCTATGTAGAACATTTTATCATATTTTTTCCAGAATTAAACAGACTGATGAAAGAAAACCTTGAAATAAGTATAGCACTTTTGTAAAAAGGATCGTAAGCTGCTTCCAAACTTTAAATTCTCCAATTCTGTCACTGTCCTCTCACAGGAAAATAAAGGTTATAGAGAAAAGGGAAAGTGAGTTTTAGGTTTAGCTTAATAATTGGTTGATTCTATAATTCTACTATTTTTCCTTCGTTCTCCTTTAGAAAGTCAACTCAGGCAACCAAGTAAGTTTTATTTGTTTGATTTCTATATTTTTTATATTTTTACTCTTTAATGTCCATTGTGTTCTATGGTATAATGAACAACAGGAATTACTATATTCACACGTTAAACTTTTTATAGTGTCAAAGTGCCATAGAATTATTATGAAAGTTTGTGATGCTTCCTTCAAGTCATTAATTATTGATAATATTCACTTACATTTTAATAAAAAATTTATAACCTAATTGACCTCATGAAAAGGAGAAACACCATTTTTATTGGTCCTGGTAAACGTTTATCAGTGCTTCTTGATCGCAGTAAGTGTGAATAGATAAGATGTATAGTGTGCAAAAACTCCTGAAGACAACTGATTTATGTAGATTAATGTTCATATAGCCAGGGTTAAAGAATTAGAGGCCTTTAGGATTGCAAGGAATTCTTAGGGCTCTCCATTGATTTAAGTTTTCTCTTTAGCAGTAGTCTTTGCCTAAAATACTACAAATTTACTAATATATCCTTATTATCTATTTTGCCCACTCTGTGAAAGAGAGGACTTTTTTGTTTTATTCTGCTCACTACTGTGTCTATAGTGTTAGCAACTCTGACATAGACAGTAGGCACTCAATAAATATTTGTTAGAAATTGAATAAGTGAGTAAATGGATGAATTAAAGGTATCTACATCTGTTGATCATCCACACAATTTTGATTTCCTATACCATATTTCAGGTAAGCTTATATTTGAATACCTCTGATGATTAAAAAATGTATACTTGTACAAAACTGTTTTGTTAATTTGATATAGAACCATAACAAGATTCTATTAAAATGAACAAATATGAGTTGAAACATCTTTCCTTATTGTGTAAGTAATTTCTTGCCCCCCACTTATTTCAAATGCATGTATTCCAAATATACATATACTGTATATTCTAAATATATATTCTGAATATATATTAATATTTTCCAAATGTGTACATAAATATTCCAAATATGTATTCTAACTATATAGTCCATATTTATCATATGTCATAATACAACAAACTATTACAGTAAGCAGGTAGGACCTGGTATAATAGCCAGTTTATAATCATACCTTAAAAATATACTTGGTAGTGTTTTATAGTGCTTCTAAGACTTTCTAAAGAGAGAAATCAACTAACTGAAGAGCATAATTAGGGAGATTATAGACATACTATGGGAAAAAATCAAATCCTTGTAGAAATACAAAGAAGGTAAAAAGCCTCACAATTCTTTTTTCTTTCATAGATGAGGAGAAGCCAGGAATGTGTCCTGGATTTATACAATCTTTTGAGAAAAAGCAACAGAGTAGCAGTCAAGCCTCAAGTCAAACCAAATCTAGGCTCCATCCTGGCAAACAGACCTCTAAGCAACAGTCTAAAATTTCCACCTATTGTAATAAAAAAGTAATCCACCTTTGTGCAAATGATTATGACTGCAAAACTGCTATGAAGTGCTGTGATACCTCTGGTTGTGGCCCGAGGTGCATGCATCTCATTATGTTTTAAACTGACATCTTCAGTTCACTTCCACAATCCAAGGCCCAAGTGAGTATTGGTTACATGACCTACTCTTCATTTCTCTGACTCTCTTATCTTAAAATCCTTTCTGTATCTTTCATCTTATATTCTTCCAACCCAGCCTCATACTTTATATCTGTTATAACTAGAGTATCAAATTTATAGTTAGAATGGTGTATGGTATAGTCTACTTTCTCCATGGTGTATAAAAGGGCATTCCATCTCAGAATCAATTCTGTGTATATGCCACCTGATTTCATTTATTTATTCATTCAACTAATATTTAATTTAGTATATGTGCTACCAAAGCAAGCACATCAACTAATGTTTAGTGAATGCCTACAATATGCCAGGCACTGAGAATGCAGGGATGGACAGGACAGATGAACCACTACACGCAAGCCGTTGATAACATCCCAACCAAGACTATTTCTCACTAAGCAACCAGGATGTATCCTCTCCTTTATTCCCTACTGCTCCCCTTTCTTCTCCTTAGAGAAGAAAACACGAATCCCATACTATCTTGGACTTAGACATTAGTTTTCAACCTTTGGTTGAATTATTTCCTTTTCTGTTTTTTTTCCTTCCCTAGATACTGGATGAAGAAATGGATTCAGAAGAAGGCATCATTGAGCTTATTTTTCCTGACACTTCTCAGCCATAATATTACTCTCTGAAGTGTTGTTTTTAAACTCCTCATACTAAAAGCTCAGCATCATCTATTTTTGAGCCCCGTGTCTCATTTGGAGGTTTTAATTATTTTTGAGTTGTGGAAATAACTGGATTTGCAAAGCATACGGTCTCTGTTGTCCAGCTGGGATTCTTATGGACCAGTAGAGGATTCCCCAAGTTTCTTTAGAATACAGAATCTAAGGGATTCTGGAAAAGTTTCACCAAAACGGCCTGTAGATAATTCTGAAGGTTCATATGCCATACAGGTTCTTTGTTTTTATTTTGTCTTGTGATGTAATAGGTATTATTTTAATCTTTCATTTTATATATATTTTTAGAATAATATTTTTATTATTGTTGGGCAAAACTTTCTTTTCTTTTAAAATTTCAGAACATTACAGGGGTACACATGCTTTGGTTACATAATTTACTTTGAGTACAGTTTGAGTCAAAGTTATAAGTGTGTCCTTCACCCAGATAGTGTGCATTGTACCCATTAGGTGTTAATTTATCCATCCTCTCCTCCCACCTCCCACCTACTTGATTTCCATTGAGTTTTAGGTCCATATGTGCACAGAAGTTTGTGTTGATCTGTTAGTTCTAATTTAGCATTTAGTGCATGTGTTGTTTGTTTTTCCATTCTTGTAATACTTCACCTAGAAGAATAGCCTTCAGTTCCATCCAAGTTGTTACAAAAGAAACTAGATTGTCATTCTTTTTTAAATGGCTTAGTAGTACTCCATGGTATATATATACCACATTTTATTAATCCACTCATGTATTGATGAACTTGGGTTGTTTCCACATCTAGGCAATTGTGAATTGTGCTGCTATAAACATTCGAGTGCAAGTGTCTTTTTTATAAAATGTCTTTTTTTCCTTTGGAAAAATAGCTAGTAGTGGGATTGTTGGATCAAATGGTAGGTCTACTTTCAGTTCTTTAAGGTATTAACATAATATTATACTTTCCACAGAGGTTGTACTAGTTTATAGTTCCACCAACAGTGTATAAGTGTTCCTTTCTCTCTGCATCCACACCAGCATCAGTTGTTTTAGGATTTTTTGATAAGAGCCATTCTTGCTGGAGTTAGGTGATATCTCATTGTGGTTTTGATTTGCATTTTCCTGATGATTAGAGACATTGAGCATTTTTTCATGGGTTTGTTGGTCATTAGTTTATCTTCATTTGAAAAGTTTCTGTTCATATCTTTTGCCCACTTTTTAATGGGATTGTTTGATTTTTTCTTGCTGATTTGCTTGAGTTCTTTATAGATTCCAATGATCAGCCTTTTATCAGGTATATAGCGTGCAAATATTTTCTTCCATTCTGCAGGTTATCTGTTTGCTCTATTCATTATATCCTTGGCTGTGCAGAAACTTTTTAATTTGATCAGGTCTCATTTATTTATTTTTCTTGTTGCTATGATTGCTTTTGTAGTTTTCTTCATAAATTTTTTGCCTAGGCATATATATAGAGGAGTTTTTCTAACATTTTCTTCTAGAATGCTTATAGTTTCGTGCCTTAGGTTTCAGTCTGTTACCCATGGTGAATTAATTTTTGTGAGTGGTGAGAGGTACAGATCCTGTTTCAATCTTCTACATGAAACTATCCAATTTTCCCAGCACTTTTTATAGAATAAGGATTCTTTTCCCCAGTGTATGTTTTTGTTTGCTTTGTAAAATCAGATGGCAATACAAGAATGGTTTCATATCTGGGTTCTCGGTTCTAATCCATAAATCTATGTCTCTGTTTTTCTGCCAGTATTATACTGTTTTAGTTACTATAGCCTTGTAGTATAGCTTTGATGTCTGGTAAAGTGATGCTTCCCAATTTGTTCTTATTATGTAAGGTTCAGTGTCTTTTCTGGTTCCATATGAGGCATAAAACTATTTTTTCTAGCTCTTCAAAAAATGACATTGGTATATTAATGGGAATTGCATCGAATCTGTAAATCACTTTGGACAGTATAGACATTTTAACAATGTTGATTCTGCTGATCCATGAGCATGATACACAAAGTCATGGAATGTAAACAACCTATTGCTGAATGATAGTTGAGTCAAGGAGGAGATAAAGATGGAAATCAAAAGATTTTTTGAACTAAATGATAATGGGCACACAAGTTATCAAAGTTGGTGGGATACAGCAAAAGCATTCCTGAGAGGAAAACTCACAGCCTTAAATACCCACATCCAAAAGACAGAAAGATCACAAATCAATAATGGATTGTCTCAAGAAACTGGAAAAGGAAGAGCAAACCAATCCCAAACCCAGCAGAAGAAAGGAAATAACCAAGATCAGAGCAGAACTAAATGAAATCGAAAACAAAAGAATTATATGTAAGATTAATGAAACAAAAAGTTGGTTCTTTCAAAAGTTAAACAAATTGACAGACCTCTTGCTAGATTACTCAGAAACAGAAAAGAAAGGTCTCTAATAAGCTCAATCAGAAATGAAAAAGGAGAAATCACAACTGAGATCACAGAAATATAAAACATCATCTCTGAGTACTATAAAAATCTTTTCTGCTCTGGGTTTGATATCGTCCCAGAATCCAGCCTTCTGTCCCTACATAAGTACATTTCCTGAAGTCTAAATCCTTCAGTTTGTAGTAATGTCCCAGCATGAAAATGAATGAGATTTGTTACAATAATAATTCCTAAAATGCTCAAGCATTTAGGATAGAAGGATAGGTATGGGGGTTACTTTGGCATTTCAAGTTGTATAGTGTCTACAATGAAGTGTGGGTCATTTTAGGTGCCTCTCTTTGCCATCTCCACAGAGGTGATTACAAGTATGCTTGTGTAATAAGATGTTAAAATGAGATTCTCTCTGTTTTATGAAATCTCCTAGATAATTAGAGCTAACTCCCCTTACATTATAAACAAAGTACTGCATGCCCTAAGTAGGACTTACAAATGATGTGGCTGAAAACTTATTCAAAACTAATGGCTCATACCTCCCTTCAGGTTATATATTGCCAAGGCTAAGCACTCAACAAACCATTTTGGAGATGAGAGAGACAAGTTCTTTGGGGAAAAGTGGTGGAAATGCTGTCACAATGTTCCTCTATCCTTGTGGAGATGGGATAGGGAAAATGCTTCCTTTTCATGAAAGCTCAGTAAGAGGGGCTCAAAAAGCTTAATATGCCTCTCTGGAATTTGAAGAGTACAGTAAACCATGGTTTAAATCACCCCTGGAAAACAGTCTACAAGTGAGTAGCTGCCTGAAAAAACTTTTGGCAGCAAAGTGGAAGACAGCATTTGGGAAGAACTGCACGCCTTGACACAGTGGGTGAAAGGTGCATGCCCCATAGGGAGCAGTTGTAGGCTACATTGCAAAGAGAGACTATCTGGAACTGCTCTGAAATTTCCCTAAGATGTTTTCTGAAATGGAGAAGCAACTCAGCAGAGAGAGGCTGAGGCAGTTGCTGGGAAGGGAGTGGGAATGGTGAGATGTTGCCAGCTGAAGATGTGATGCTGTCTATGCAAAGGAAGTTGCAATCAGACGGGGCAGAGTTGGGGGGGATCACTCCTAACCTCCCCCCATATAAAATAAAAATAAATAAATTTAAAAAACCCATAAGAGAAAAGGCAGCTTTAAACATAAGTCCCGGTTGCATCCCATGAAAGAAATTTTGACAAGCTGATGTTAATTAAAAACTCTTTAATCATTTGGTCAAGAGAAATTGTCAAATACAGTAATTCTTTTAACTAAAAACAAGATAAGCACAGAAGGAAATATTGAAAATATTATTGATGTATTTGCTTCCATTAAAGCCAGCAAAGCAAAATTATAACAAATTCTGGTTTTGTCATATAAATAAAATATTTAAACTTAAAATAATTTTGTAAGTTTTAAGACACCTGCTTTTTAAGTTTTCAGTCAATTACTTTAGTGTTCTGGAAAAAAATTAGCCATTAAAAAATACAGAAGATCGTGTATATAGGGGAGCATATGTTTCCTTTTTTTTCTGGTTTCAAAGCTCAGTACAGCACCCGTGTTTATTTAAAATTTTAATATTTCTGTTGTTATGGATTTTTGTTATTTTTGATTGTTTTTATTTAATGTTGCACTAAAAATTAATGATCTTGAGTACTAAGTTTTTTGGGGGCACCCCGTTACATTTTTCACCCAAGATAAGTGCTCCCTTTAATCCTGGCTCTGCCAAGTGTAGATTTACATTCCCATCTTACAAGAACAAACCGTAATTCTTAGAAAGAATACTGGATTTATGTGTAAGAAGAGAATATTTTTTTCTAACTGGCTCATAACTTGGAAGGTACATTACTCTCACAGTGACGTCAGTATTTCACATTGTTAAACAGAGCGGTGGTTTTCCTTTCCTTTTATTATCCCTGCTTTTTAATAATGCTCAGAGACCTGAATTATTGTGACAATATTATATGATATTCTTATATTAATAGTAGATATAGGCGGCGGTGGCCGTGGCTGCCGAGACGCTGGGGTGGCCAGTGCTGGGAGCAGCAGAGCCCGGGTCGCGGGGCTGTTGCCGGAGGACTAGGGGCGGCTGTCGCAGATGGTGCGGAAGACGGAGGATGCGGGCCAAGCCGGGGCTCCTGACGGCGCTGCAGGGCCTGGAGTGGGATTCACGGAGGCGGAGGCGACCGCGGTGACTTCAGTCGTGTTGAGGGGACTGGGAGGAGAAATGGGGGGCGGGAGGCGGGTGCTTGGGAAGGGGTTCAGGGGCCGAGGAACCATGACTGGTGCTCAAGCAAGAATGCGGGTCTTGAGACGGGGTTCGGGGCGCTGAGGGCACTGAGACGAGGGCTGAGGTGGGGAAAATGGTTCCTGAGATGGGGCTTGGGGGGCTGACTGGGGGGCCTGAGGCAAGGTTTGGGGTGCTGAGGACCCAAGGCTGGGTCTGAATGGGGAATTAGAGAGTCTGGAACGGGGGTTAGGAGACTAGAGGGCTATCTCTGAGTCTGGGGGGATGAAGAGGGACTTGGGGGATCTGAGACTCGGTTGCAGGGGTGAAGGGGGGAGAGGATTATGGGTGACTGAGGGGGCCAAGGGCTCGGTCTGGGCAGGGATTGGGGGGCTTTGACAGAAAAGGTTGGGGGCATCCAGGGGGACTGAGGCATTATTGGGGGTCTAAGAATAGGTTCTGGGGGCTAAGTGAGTTAGCTGGATATGATTTTTAGGAGAGGGTTGAGGATTCCAAGATGGGTGTGGGAGGCCGAGGGTCTGCAGCTGAGTCTAGTAGGTGGTTCTGAAGGGCTTTAAGGGTTGGACAGGGTCCTCAAACTTGGGAGGCAGGAGATCAGGGAATGTCCTTAGCCAGGATGAGGTTTGAAGGGTTCATGTGTCTGAGGGGTTCCAAGAGTGCCCCTGAGTCTGACTTCATTTGGAAGTGGCCCTAGCAGAGTTATCCCAGGGGGTTCCTCTCCCTGGGTCTGTGGATGAGCCTAAGGGTGGCAGCAGGGTCCCTCTTTCTGTAAGAGTTGCCCCCCTCCAAGGAAGGAGAGAATGTGTGAATTCTAGTATGGCTGGCTTTGCACCACAATGTCCTACCCCTTTGGGGCCTCCAGGAAGGTTCCTGGAGCGAGTTCTGGGGAAAGATAAAATGAGGGTTGGGGGCTGACCACCAACCTCCACCTCTGCTCCTGGAGGGCCCTGCCCAGGTCTGGAAGGCATGTGCCTGCCACTGCTTCCTCTGTATGGTGTGGTTTGCTCTGTGGGGTAACTGACTGTATCACATTTGCAGTGGGTGCTGTCTTTCTCCCAAGCCTTGGACTCTCTCCAGAAGTCCGATCTTATGCTAGGTCTCCTCTAGGCAGGTGGACCCAGCCTAAACCCAGCTGTCTCTGGCCCACCAACCACTCCTACTCCTTTGTCTCTGAAGTCTGAGCCTTCCCACCCCTACAATGCTGAGCCTCTCACCCAGAAGCCTGTGTGGGGGCTTTTGGCTTTCTTTCTGAAGAGGGACTATTCAGACCCAGCCAGCCCCCTTAAAAGAGGGCTTATATGGAAGTTGCGCATTTAAAATCCCTGGAAAACCCTCAACAGATCATTGTCTGGAGCTACAAAGAGGCCACTGTAGTAAGATGGTATTGGTCTTTCCATTAATATACCCCTTGTATTCATAAGGTTTGTAACTTGGCACATATAACATTGCTCTGAGATACAGTTTACCCCATTTAAGGTTTCCACATGGCATTTTCCATTTTAGAGAATAATAAGTGACAAAATCCATCTCTCTTGACTCAATGAGAGTTTCATGTCTTCAAAGAAAAAAATATTTGCTTAGTTTCTCTGCTTTTCAGTTACTGGGAGACCTTTTGTTGATTGTCAGCAGAGTGTCTTTCTAGTTTAATATAATAAAATGATAGGTATGGTTTTCTAATGTGTAACACTGCCTACAAGTTATTTTGGTATATGTGACTATTCTGTTTCAGTAAGAACAGAGTACTGTACTTTTATTGGTGGAACATTAACAGAAATAAACTGCTTTTTGGTGGAGGGAAGATTGTGGAAGAGTTAACTCTGCTGACTTGGAGGCTGTTAGAGACAGTCTCACTCTAAGAACCTGGAGATTATTTTTTAAAGGGAAAGGTAAATAATCTAAATAATCTAGTAGGACTTTTTTTTTTTTTTTTTTTTTTTTTAGTAAAACTGATCTTCATACCCTATAGAAATATTGAGGACTGACTCTACTTGATTAGACTATATAGTTCAAGTTAAATTACTCAGCAGTAGTTTGCCTTTCTGGGTATAGTGCTTTTAAAACAAGGGAACTGACCGCATGAGCATTGTGAAGAGGAAGGGCATACCTCTAACCCTTGCTAAGGAGAAGCAAAGATATAAATTGTGACCAAAATGTTTGTACTCTCATATTTTCCTAAAATTAAAAAAAAAAGAAAACAACAAGGGAACTGAACTTGAAAGTGAAAATGCCTTAGGCAGCTCACCTAGCCTGGGTCACTCACTGCAAATCCTGTTGCCCTAGTCATGCGTGGTGCCTTTCTCAATGGATGGGTGTAATACGGACAACTGAAATTTTTGGCCATGGTAGTTTCAGTCATTTGGCAGTGATATGTGTTGGTTTATTTTGGGGTGGTTGTGGGACACAGTTGAAGAGAATATTTTGTGAATTGTCTACTCTTGACCAAATGGAACATTTATGATGGGCTATTAAAAGAACATTTAGGCTTTGTAATCATATACTCCAGGCTGGACTTGGCTACTTCTCATCTGTGTGATTGCAGGCAAGTCACTTCACCTCTTTGAGCATCTGTTGGAAAAGGATAATATGATAATAATATCTATTTCACAGAGTTGATGTGAGGATCAGGTGAGATAACACTTCACAGGTGATAAAAGTAAGGCTTGTATTTTATTTTTTTATTTTTTAAGTTTTTTTATTGTCTTCTTTTTTAAAATTTCAGAATATTATGTACTTAACACAGCCCATAATTAGGGCTCAATAAAGAGTAATCACAGTAATTAAAAAAAAGGTAGATATATGTTCCATATTTGTTAAGTTGTAAAAGTAACTTAACAATAGAAGCCTGGGTGCAGTGGCTCACACCTGTAATTCTAGCGCTTTGGGAGGTCAAGGCAGGAGGATTGTTTGAGCCCAAGAGTTCAAGACCAGCCTGGACAACATAGCAAGACCCTATCTCTACAAAGTATTAATAAAAAAATTAGCTGAATGTGGTGATGCATTCCTGTAGTCCCAGCTACTCAGGAGGCTGACACAGGGGGATGGCTTGAGCCCAGGAGTTCGAGGCTGCAGTGAACTCTGATGATGCCATGGCACTCTAGCCTGGGCAACTCTGTCTCAAAAAAACAAAGACAAAAAAAAATCATAATGGAATATTTATTACCCCATCATCCAACTTAGAAATAGAACATTAATAACTCAGTGGAAGCTGTTTTATGCTTATTTCTCATTCCACCTCCCTGCATTAACAACTTGCCCAATTTATTCCTTTTTTTGTTCTCTTGCTTTTAAAAATAGTTTTACAGTGTCTTTATATATTTCTAATACATTGCTTAGTCAGCTTGTTTTTATAACATATTTTCATACTGTATAAGCAGTCTTCAGTGGTTTAGCTTTATTTTTTAACCCTATATTCTATTTTTATGCTTCCTCCATATTGCCAGTAGATGTGATTAATTTTTACTGCAATTGTGTGGATAATAGACATTTGAACCACTTCCAATATTTTGTTGTTGAACAATATTGTTATAAAAATTCTTGTATATATCTCCAACAGTGCATGAGCAAAATATCTCCAAGTATACTCCTAAGAATAGAAATGCTGAATCACAGGGTTTGCGCTAACTAGTTCAAGTTTATAAGATAATGCCGAGTTGTTTTAAAGTGGTTTAATAGTTTATATTCCCATCAGCAGAATAAACATTCCTGTGCTTTGCATTATTTTCAAAATTAGGTTTTGTCAGACTTCTTGAAAAAAAGGTTTAACATGTCCTCACTTATCAGTGAAAGCTAAACGAGGGGTATATATGTCCATTATACAAAGTAGTATAAAGAACACTGGAAACTAATGGAGGAGGATGGGAAGGAGGTGAGGGATCAAAAATTATCCATCAGGCACAATGTACATTATTTGTGTGATCAGTACACCAAAATCCCTGACTTTACCATTACACAATTCATCCATGTAAAGAAAACCACTTGTACCCACTAAATCTATCAAAATAAATTTTAAAAAAAGTTTATTGAGGTACAAATGACACACAAAAAGCTGTATATATTAAATGCATACAACCTGATGAGTTTAGAGGTAAGTATACATCCATGAAACCATCACCACAATCAACACTATACACATATCTATCACCAACAAAAGTTTCTTCCCATATATTTTATTTTTGAGATAAGAACGCTTAACATTAAAATCTGCCCTTTAATTTTTAAGTATGTAATAGTTTTGTTATTATAAACACTATGCTGGATAGTAGATCTAGGAATTATTTATCGTGCATAACTAAAACTTTGAACCTTTTGACCAATACCTTGCTTTTTTTCCCTTCCGCCAATTGCTGGCAGCCACTGAGCTGCCCTCTGCTTCTATGAGTTCAACTATTTTAGATTCCACATATAGGTGGAAATACATGCAGTATTTGTCCTTCTCTGTCTTTTGTATTTCACTTAGCATGTCTTCCGGGTTCTTCCATGTTGTCACAAATGGCAGGATTTTCTTCTCATTTAAGGCTAAATAATATTCCATTGTATGTACTGTTAAAGCAAATCTCTTATTTGTTTAATGACTCCTTATTTAAGAGTCTCCAGGTTCTCTCTGTAACCAGAGCTCTTATATAAGCAAACTGAAACCTAACTTAGAAACATTTTTTATAACTAACTTAAAAAAAGGCCTTAATCAGTCACAAACAGTTAAGTGGTTGATTGTTTATACAGCTAGAAACCTGCCATTAGAACATACGCAAATAAAACAAATGTCTCATCACATCATGCCCAAATAAGGCAAACGCCTAGCTGTAGCAAATTGGGTAATTTTTCCGCTTTGCTTTCTTGTTTGGCCCAGAAATCTCACTGCTCATGTAACCTCAGAACCAGTTCAATAGTTCAATTGATTCAATTTTGTCAGTAACAAAATGTAACAAAATTATGAGTTGTTGTTCAGTGTGACGGACCCCCAGGTTGCAGGTCTTGTAACCTGAGCATGCTCAGATGAACCAAGTGTGCCTGATTCATGACTCCAGAGTCGACCAGAATGAAAATGTCAACCATAGGCAGAACCTAAGTGCTCGGATCAAGAAACAGGAACTGAATTGAGAAACAAGGGGTGCCCCATTTTACTGCAGTGTGGACTTAAAAACCAACAACTTTGCACTGCCTCTGTGCTTGCTCCAATCAGACCACACCTCGTTGCATTTTCCTATCTCTCCCATAGTTACTCTCTGCCTATGAAACCTCCTCCAACCCTAGCTTGGAGAGACATATTTGAGCATTGCCTCCTGTCTCCTTGCCAGTTGACTCACAATAAAGCCTTTACTTTTCCCAAAGCCAGTGCCATAGTATTGGCTTCTCTGTGCGTCAGGCAGCAAGCCTATTGCTCCCTGACACTAATGTTGCTGGGGGGAGTTCTGTAGAGCTCTTTCTGTTATGAATGCTACTCAATTCATGAGTTCTTTGCTCAACTAAACTCTGTTAAATTTAATTTGGATAAAGTCTTTTTTGTAAAAAACGGCATATACCACATTTTCTTTACCCATTCATCCATCAGTGGACATTTGTGTTGCTTCTACTTTTTGGCTATTGTGAAAAATGTTGTAATGGACATGGACTGCCAATGTCTCTTCAGGATCCTGATTTCAATTCTTTTGGGTATATGCCCAGAGTTGAAATTGCTACTATATGATAGCTCTATTTTTAATTTTTCAAGGAACCTCTCAACTGTTTTTCATAGTGGCTGCATCAATTTACATTCCTACCAATAGTATACAAATGAGACTACATTAAACTAAAAAGCTTCTGCAAAGCAAAGAAAAAAAACAACAGAATGAAAAGGTAACCTATTGAATGGGAGAAGATATTTTTAAGTCCTATATATGATAAAAGGTTAATATTAAAAAATACAAGAAACTTCTACAACTCGAGAAAAAAAACAGTTAAAATATAGGCAAAGGACTTGAATAGACACTTCTCTAAAGAAGACATAGAAATGGCCAATAGGTATATCAAAAGGTGCTCAACATAATTAATCATCAGGGAAATGCAAATCAAAACCAAATTAAGATATTATCTCACATGTTAGTGTGGCTATTATCAAAAGAACAAAATGTAACAAGTGTTGGTGAGCGCGTGGAAAAAGGGAACACTCGTACATTGTGTTCCCTTCTTAAGAAGTTAACACTTCTTAACTTTTGCCAATCTAGTGGTTAAAAATGAGTATTTTATTGTCTCATATGCATTTCCCTGATTATTAATTAGATTAAGCATCTTTTTGTGTTTATCGACCATGTGAGTTTACCTTTTCTGTGAAATTCCTGTTCTATGACGTTTGCTATTTTTTCCATTGAGTTATTTTCCTTTTCTGGAGTTCATACATAAATTCAAGTTACTAAGTGTTAAATATACATGTTGCAAATATTGCTACCATTTTGTGTCTTCTTTTTTCACTGCCTTTATGGTGTCTTTTGATGAATCCAGATATCATTTTTTTTAAACTTTATTGAGATATTAGTGACAAAAATTGTATATATTTTAGGCATATGTCTTGATGTTTTGATATAAATATACATTGTGAAATGATTACCACAATTGAACTAATTAACATACCTATTACCTCACATCGTTATCTTTTGTTTATTTTTTATGGTAAGATCCTTAAGATCTACTCTCAGCAAACTTCAAGTATAGAGTACAGTATTATCATCATATTGTAATTAGATCTCTAGAAATTATTCATCCCACATAACTGAAAGTTTGTCCCCTTTGACTAACATCTCCCTGTTTCTTCCACTACTCTCTTCTCTACTTGTTTAGTTTGACTCATACATTCCACATATAAATGAGATCATGCAGCATTTGCCTTTTTGTTTCTGGCTTATTTTGCTTAGCATAATGTCCTTCAGGTTCATTTGTGCTGTTGCAAATGTCAGAATTTAGAATTTACTTCTTTTTAAAGGCTGAATGATATTCTGGTGTGTGCATATAACATTTTTTAAATCTCTTCATCCATTCACAGATGCCTAGGTTGCTTCCAAATCTTGGCTACTATTTATAATACAGCAATGAACATGAGAGTGCAGATATCTCTCTGACATACTGATTTGATTCCCTTGGATATATACCCAGAAATGAGATTATTGGATCATACAGTAGTTCTATTTTTCATTTTTTTGAAGAACATTCATAGTTTTCTATAATGGCTGTACTAATTTACATTTCCACCAACGGTGTACAAGGGTTCTCTTTTCTCCATATCCTTGCAAAACTTGTTTTCTCTTGTCTACTTGATAATAGCCATTTTAACAGCTATACGGTGATATCTCATTGTGGTTTTCTCATTGTGGCTTTTCCTGATGATTAGTGATGTTGAGCACCTTTTCATGCTCTTGTTGGCCCTTTGTATGTCTTCTTTTGAGAAGCATCTATTCAGGGTCTTTGCCCATTTTTAAATTGGATTATTTGGTTGTCTTTGCTATTGTTCAAGCTCTTTATATATTTTGGATATTAATTCTTTATCAGGTACATAGTTTACAAATATTTTATCCCTTTTTTCAGATTGTTCCTTCGCTCAGCTAAGATTGTTTTTTTTTTTTTTTTTTTTTTTGCTGTAAAGAAGCTTTTATTTTGAAGCAGTCTCACTTGTCCAGTTTTGCTTTTGTTTTCTGTGCTTTGGGGAAAAAAATCATTGCTCAGACCAGTGTCAAGAAGTTTTTTCCTGCCTACGTTTTTTCCCAGTAGTTTTACACTTTCAGATCTTATGTTTAGATATTTAATTAATTAACCTTAATTAATTTTAAATTTAATTTTGAATGGATTTTTATATATGGTGTGAGGTAAGTGTCCAATTTTATTCTTCTGCATGTGGATATCCAGTTTTCGCAACAGCATTTATTGACAAAACTATCCTTTCCTCAATTATGTGTTCTTGGAAGTCTTATTAAAGATCAGTTGAATATAAATGTGTGAATTTATTTCTGAGCTTTCCATTCTGTCCCATGTGTCTATATGCCTGTTATTGTGTCAGCATTATAATATTTTGATTACTGTAGATTTGGAAATATTTTGAAAACAGGAAAAGTGATGCTTCCAGCTTTGTTCTTCTTGCTTGACATATTTAGAATTTTTTAATTTATTTGAAAAATGCCATTAGTATTTTGATAAGAATTGCATTGAAACTTTACCTTGCTTTGAATAATATGGGAATTTAAATAATATTAATTTTTCCAATCCATGAATACAAGATATCTTACCATTTGTTTATGTCTTTTTCTTTTCTTTTATTAATGTTTTATGGTTTACATTATACAGATCTTTCACCTTCTTGGTTAAATTTATTTCTAAGTGTTTTATTCTTTCTGATGCTCTTGGAAATGAGATTGTTTTCTTAATTTCTTTTTTGGACAGTTAGTTATTAGTGTATAGAAATGCAACTTATTATTGCATGTTAATTTTGTATAATGCAACTTTATTTAGTTAGTGCACTTTGTACGTGTGTGCACTCATTAGAGTTTTCTACATATAAGATCATGTCATGGGCGGGCACGGTGGCTCACGCCTGTAATTCTAGCACTTTGGGAGGCTGAGGCATGTGGATCGCTCAAGGTCAGGAGTTCGAAACCAGCCTGAGCAAGAGTGAAACCCCCATCTCTACTAAAAATAGAAAGAAATTAATTGGCCAACTAAAAATATATAGAGAAAAAATTAGCCGGGCATGGTGGCGCATGTCTGTAGTCCCAGCTACTCGGGAGGTTGAGGCAGAAGGATCACTTGAGCCCAGGAGTTTGAGATTTCTGTGAGCTAGGCTGACGCCAGGGCACTCTAGCCTGGGCAACACAGTGAGACTCTGTCTCAAAAAAAAAAAAAAAAAAGAAAAAGAAAAAAATAGATAATGTCATCAGTAAGTAGAGAAAATTTAATTTCTTCCTTTCTGATTTGGATGCCTTTTCTTTTTCTTGTCTAATTGCTCTGGGTGGAACTTCCTGTACTATGATGAATAAAAGTGGCAAAGAGTGGACAACTTTGCCTTGTTCTTGATCTTAGAAAAAAAGCTTTCAGTTATTTACTCTTGAGTATGATGTTAGCTGTGGGCTTGTCACATATGCCTTTTATAATGTTTATAATGTTGAGGTACATTTCTTCTGTACCTAGTTTGTTGAAATTTTAAAAGCTTGTTCAATTTTGTCAAGTATTTTTTTCTGTGACCATTGAGATAATCATGTGATTTTTCTTTTCATTCTCCTTATGTGGTCTATTACATTAATTTGATTTGTGTATGTTGAAGCATCCTGTACCCTAGGATAAATCCCACTTGATCATGATGCATGATTCTTTAATGTGTTGTTGAATTCCATTTTCTAGTGTTTTGTTGATGATTTTTGCATCTATGTTCATAAGGGATATTGGCTTGTAGATTTCTTGTGTCTGTCTGGCTTTGGTATCAGAGTAATTTTGGCTTTGTAAAATAAGTTTGAAAGTATGCATTCCTTTTATATTTTTGGCAAAGTTTGAGAAGGACTGGCATTATTTCTTTTTAAAATGTTTGATAGAATTCAGCAGAGAAGCCATCTTGGGCTTTCTTTGTTGAGAGACTTTTAATTATTGATTCAATCTTTTTACTAATTATAGATCTGTGCAGATTTCTTTTTTGTCATGATTCCATCTTGTTAGGTGGTATATTTCTAGGATTTTTTCTTCTGTTATTTAATATCTAGTTTGTTGGTGTATAATTATTCATAATAATCTCATATGATCCTTTTTATTTCTTAGAATCAGTTATAATGTCTCCCTTTCGTTTCTCATTTTATTTATTTGAGTCTTTTCTGTTTCTTTCTTATTCTAGCTAAAGGTTTGCCAATTTTGTTTATCTTTTTAAAAAACAAAATCTTAATTTCCTTGATTCTTTTCCTATTGTATTTCTATTTTGCTTCTCCCCCCTCCTCTAATTTTTATTATTTCCTTCCTTCTGTAACTTTGGGATTATTCTGTTCTTTTATTTGTAGTTTCTCCAGGTGTAAGGTGTTAGGTTGCTTATTTGACTTTCTTTTTTTTTTTTTTGAGAGACAGTCTCCTCTGTCACCCTGGGTAGAGTGCAGTGGGGTCATCATAGCTTGCTGCAACCTCAAAGTCCTGGGCTCAGGTGATCCTCCTGCCTCAGCCTCCTGAGTAGCTAGGACTACAGGTGCAAGCCACCATGCCTGGCTAATTTTTTCTAATTTTTTTTTTGGTACAGATGAAGTCTTTCACTTGCTAAGGCTGGTCTCAAACTCCTGACCTCAAGTGATCCTCCTGCCTCAGCCTCCCAGAGAGCTAGGATTATAGGTGTGAGCCACCGCGCCTGGCTGATATTTTTCTTCTTTTATGGTATAGGTATTTGTCACTCAAACTTTCCTCTTACTACTGCTTTTTCTGCATCCCATAATTTTGGTATATTTTTATTTTCATTTGTGTCAAGATATTTTCTAATTTCCTTTTTGATTTCTTCTTTTACTCATTGGTTGTTCAAAAGTGCTTTGTTAAATTTTCACATATTTGTGAATTTTCCCATTTTCCTTCTGCTATTGGTTTCTAGATTCATACCATTGTAGTTGGAAAAGATACTTGATATGATTTCAATCTTCTTAAATTTGGTAAGACTTACTTTATGACCTAATGTGTGATCTATTCTGGACAATGTTTTATGTGTACTGGAGAAAAATGTATATTCTACTGTCGTTGGATAAAATGTTCCGTATATATCTCTTAGATCCACTTGGTTTATAGTGTTGTTCAAGTCCTCTCTTTCTTTGCTTGTTTATTGTTCAGTTAATCCATCTGTTATTGAAAGTAGGGTATTAAAGGTATCCTACTATTATTGTACTGCTATTTCTCCCTTTAAACTGCTAATGTTTGCTTTATAAATTTAGATGCTCTGATGTTAAGTGTATAGATATTTATATATTCATGTTGAATTGATCCCTTTATCATTATATAATGTCTTTTTCTGTCTCTTGTTTCAGTTTTTGACTTTAAGTCTATTTTACTTAATATTAGTCTAGCCACTTCTGCTCTTTTTGGGTTGCAATTTGCATGAAGTATCTTTTTCCATTTCTCGTCTTTCAATACATGTGTGTCCTTACATCTAAGTTGAAATTTTTGTAGCTACCATATAGTTGTATTTTTAAAAATCTATCTGACCACTGTGTGTCTTTTGAACAAGGAGTTTAATCCATTTACATTTAAAGTAATTATTGATGGGGAAAGATTTATTATTGCTGTTTTGTTAATTGTTTTCTGTTTATCTTGTTCTTTTGTCCCTCTTTTCCTCTCTTGCTGTTTTCCTTTGCATTTAATTTTTTGCATTGATATGCTTTTGATTCCTTTCTTTTTTTCTTTTGTATAACTTATATAGATATTTTCTTTGTGGTTATCATGGGATTACATAAAGTATCATAGAGTTATAACAGCTTATTTTAGGCTGATAATAACAAAAACTGTATGCTTTTACTTCTCTTTCCACACTTTGTTATTGATGTCACAATTTTCATCTGTTTGTATTCAGTAGACATTAACATATTATTAAGTTATAGTTAATTTTTAATACATTTATTTAAAATTTTCATGTGAGAATTTAAATTGATTTACCGATCACTGTTATCATAATACAATATTTTATTCATTTATTTATTTTATTTATTTTACTTAGCTTTGCCTAAGCAAGACCTCAAAAAATTTGGTTACCAACTCATAACTGTCCCTCTCCATGGAAATCTTTAGTAAAAAGCAAAAGATTTATTCATTTTCAAGAGAAACCAGAGTGTTACAATATTTTATATTTGTCTATATATTTACACATAGCAATCAGTTTTACACTTTTTTAAGCTATCATGTTGCTGTATAGCATCTTTTCTCTTCAACTTAAAGAAATCCCTTTAGCATTTCTTATAAGGCAGGACTAGTGGTGATTTGCTCACTCATTTTTTTTTCGGGGGGGAAAGTGTCTGTCTCTATTTCGTTTTTGTAGGATAGTTTTCTGGATAAAGTATTCTTGGTTGGCAGTTTTTTTTTTTTCTTTCATCACTTGGAATATATTAACCTAGTCCCTTCTGTCATGCAAGATTTTGTCAACCTTTTTCTTTATCACTAGTGCATCTTGGTCCTGTCTAAGAAATTATTTTTCTTTCCAAAAGCATAATATTCATTTTTTCTTATCTCTAAATTGTAAAGAATAAATGTTATATCAAGCCTCATACTTGGTAATTAATGACTTCTCTCTTTATTACACACAGACACAAACAGCATTTATTATCCTATTTCTTTTGGGGGAAGGGGAAGATTTATGGCTTGATTACAGCTTCCACTTAGTCTCCATGAATACCATTTGCCAAACTTCCATAGAAAAGGGAGCACCAATTAGAGAGATTAAATTATCTTGGGCCAAAATGATCAAGCATTATCATTGGGGTCAGGCTCTTTAGCAATGTAGCAAGTAAATGAAAAACAATTTAGAAAACATGAAAGAAGCAAGAAATTCTTAGATATTTTGGATTTACCCAGAAAAATTTGAAATTTACTGTATTTGCTAGAGGTAGGTTATTAAACATACTAGCTCTCTTCCTTTTTGTCCACTCTCTCTCTCTTTCTCTCTCTTTTTCCTTCTCTCTCTCTTCCTGTCTTCCTATTCCTAGTAATACAGCTGACCAGTCTATAATACTATAATCACTATAAAAGTTCTGCTGAGAAAAGTGTATATGAATGGGTTAGCCTTTAACAAGAAAAAGTTGTGAATATAATGTATATTTTTTTAAAATTAGAATTATAGGTGACTTGGTGATTCAACATAAACCTTCCCTTTGAGATCCAAGTACCTTTTACTTTTTATTTGTTGCTAGCACCCAGTGAGTCTGACACTTAAGTCACCACATTTCCCACTGAGCTATATAATAATGGAGTGAGATTTGATTATGGATGCCTTACAATGATGTTTGATCTGTCCATAAGAGCATCAGTGAATTGATGTTTCGTTTTTAATATTTTTATCAAGGTGAGAAAATAGAAAAAGTCAGTGAGAAATCAAAAGTAGAAAGCAAATATTTGCAAAGTAAAATGTCCCCTTACTTGCATGTTCAGTGTTCTAAGAACAATGACCAATTATTATTAGTCCTTTGAGAAATTTATAAGCAAATAGGGAATATAGCATAAATAAAAATGAGGAAGAATAAAATAAGGGATCAGTAAAGTCTAGTATATAGCATCATGTAGTGGTTAAAAGCATGAATTTTGTCTGGATCAAATGGATTTAATCTTAAAATCTCATCTCCAAAACTTATTAGACAAATGTAACCTATACCTTAATTTCTTTTTCTTTTTTTTTTTTTTTTTTGA
>CAUYRT010104589.1:0-10663 GCA_963574885.1 Lepilemur ruficaudatus | reverse complement strand
ACAGGAGGTGATAAGTAAGAGATTAGGACTAGAGTTCCCTGTCAGACCAGTTGATAGGTCACCAGTCCTGAAGAGCCTTTTAGCCTCTCCAGGTAGCTCACCACAAACTTCAACTATATGGAATGATTGTAAGGTAAATATCCGTGATTCTTCCTTGTTGACGTCAGTACCAACTACATTCTTTTTTTTTTTTTTTTTGACATTCTTTCTTCTTTTTCTTTTTGTTTTCCTGTGCTTGTTTTTTATTTTGGTTGCTTTAATTTTGTTGATTTCCATACTTTTAGCAAAAGTTAGGATGTTCTAAAGAGAAGTATGAAATGGCATGTGAGGATATAATTTAATTCAGCTGATGGAAATGTCCAATGCTGGGGAAGTTCAAAATAAGAAAAGCTCTTCCCTAATCATGAAAGGAATACATGATATTGGAGATAATTTTGGAAATTTAGAAAAATGAAGTAATAAAACTCAACCATAGGGATAACTATGTTATAAACATTGTGCTTTTTTTAAGTCTTTTTTTCTATGCATTTTTAATAAAATTGGAATGATGTCACACATTCCATTTTACAATCTTCCTTTTCACTTACATCTTCCATTTTTTCATTTTGATACTGTATAATTTCATGTAATGTTTGTTAATTTCAGGACTTTGACCACCTTCATGCCATGTATTCCTCCACAGGCTGCTTCAATCCTTACATTCTCATAGCTACTCCCTAGACCTTGTCAACTTTTGGACATTTCTGCTATCTCTATTATCAAACTCAAATAGCTCTCATTTTGACCACTTTGAGACTTCCAAAGCATATGCATCCCACCCAACCTTTCTTTTTATCTGAAAAGTGACTCTAATCTACTGCTAGAGCCTACTCTTCTTACCAGGAGCAAAGTGGTGGTAACTTAAAAATGTGATCTCTAATCATCATTGGCAGCAGCAGCAACACCTGAGAACTTGTCAGAAATGCATTATTTCCAACCCCACCCCAGACCTACTGCAGCACCCAAAATCTGTGTTTCAACAAGCCTTCCAGGTAGTTTTAATCCACACTCAAGTTAGCTCTCACTCCCAGCCACTGCACTCTAACTGTACTCTTGTACAGACTTTCTTGTCTAATTTTCCTTCATTCATCAGACAAATGTTTATTAAGCAATTATTATGTTCCAGGAACCTGGCTAGGCACTGGAGACAAGATGACAGATAAAACAGGCGAGTAGGCCTATTCTCTGACCACAGGTCGGTAGAAAATAGCAATGTGATTACAATAAACTACAGGGTTTGGGGGAAGCGTATCTATGCACACCTGATCTGTCTATGTGGTGGGAGGAGGGTGGTCAGAGAAAATATCTAGGAGTAAGTCTGAAACTTGAAGGATAGTAGGTGTCAGCCAGGTGAGGAGGGGAATAGGGGCGGAATGTTGATTTTTTTTTTTTTTACAAACCCTCTGGCCTCAGTATAGAGAACTGGCTGGGTTGGGAGAGAGGTGGGTAGGTAGACTGGAGTTAGCCAGGCTAGTAAGGAGCGTCTGCAGTTACCAGTTGAGAGACTAAGGAGTCCTGGACTGTGGTTGTTGATTATGGAGTGGAGACAAGCAGACAAGCCAGCCTGTGACAAAAGTATCGTTGACACTGTCCCAGCTGTTCAGAGGCCTCCAGTCCTCTCCGGCTCCCAGAAGGGGTCCCCAAGGGAAGTCTCTGGGGCTTATGGGGTCCCTGGGGCATGTCAGGAGGACACCCACAAGGCAGCGGCCTTCGTTTGGGCAGAGAGCGGCGTGTAGAAAACCAAGCGAAGATCCTGCTGGGCAGTGAGTAGGTGGAAGGCCGGGTACCGAGGGGTCCAAGTCCCTTCCCTGGCGCAGAGCCCAGGCGCAGGCAGCTCGGCGGGGCGGGCGGAGGGGGCCTCCCTGAGTGGCTGGGGAGGACTCCGGCCCCTCGCGGGGGTCCTGCTCCCACCCCGCTTCTCCGACCTGCCGGGATCAGATCCCAGGCCTCTCTCGAGTCCCGGGGTCGCCTCCCCACAGTCTCTTTATCCCTCCACCGGAAAGCTCCATTTTCTCTCTTTTCTTCCACAATACACCTTAATGGCCTATTATAACCTGAGCCCAAATCATTAGCAAATGAAAAACGGGTTCGCTTTCCTCTGCCACAGGGCGGGTTGCACCGGAGGGGAGAGGAAGCAGGGAGGTGGGTGCCCTCCCACTGGTTCAGTTCGAATGGTAATGAAGCGAGGAAAGGAAGCTTAGCAGTGAAGTTTCTGGGTTAAAACTGCTTGAAAACTGACTCTTTTTTGCGCGCTTATGTGTGAGCCGTCAGGCATATTTAATTGTGGACAGGACTTGATGGGTTGGACGTTAGAGGTTAAGGAGAAGTTATAGCAAAAGACTCCCCCCAGGTCTCTGGCTTAGAGAACCGAGTGGATTCCTTCCGTAATGCAACAGATGTTCATAGAGCGCTGAGCTGAGGGCCTACAATGGTAAACATGACAAATAAACCTTTGCCTTTCAGGAGTTTACATTCATTTTTTGGCTTCCATAATGCCAACATTCTTCTGGTTTCCCTCCTACCTCTCTGGCCTCTGCTCATTCTCTGGCAGTCTTATAGGTTCCTTTTTTTTTCTTTTGTCAAAGCAGTGCCTAAGACAAATTGGTTTTGAGCACATGAGAAGAGGCCTTTTGAAAAATGCAACCGAAGGAGTAATTTTGGTTGAGACATTTTATAAGGGGGAAAAAAAAAGAATGGTTCCTTAACCATGTTTAGAATGGATACAAAAAAAGAACATCTGGTTAAAGATTATTAGGCTAGTCAATCAGTTGGGTGGGTAACCCTAGCTTCCCAGGAGGAGTTCTCAGTCTTATTAAAGTCTGTCAGAAAACTGTTCACGCACTTTATCAGGAATGCTAATTGCTTCCCAGAAGGAGTTGTAAATTACATCACACAAAAAATTTCTGTCCCAGACCAGGTTTGAGTCAATTTTCTTTCTCACTTTCAGTCTCTTAAATGTTGGTTTTCTTTAGAGTTCTGTCCTAAGCCCTCTTCTCATTCTGCATATATCCCTTGTGTGATCTCATCTACTCCCAAGAGCCCCCCCCCAAACACATGTGTATACAGTCAGTTTCACACCTGACCTTCAGACTCTTATCTCTAATAGCCTCCTGAACAACCCTTTGGACTACCACAGGTATCTCAAGCTCATCTACCACACTGAGCTCATCTTCCTCCTGCTTTGTGCCTCTTCATTGGTCCCCTGTCCATAATTGTCAACCCAGGAGCCAAAACACCCTCCTTGACTCTTGCTTTTGCCTGACAACTCCTCCACCACCATCCCCAGTGCAATCTGTCATTAGGTCACTTCTACATCAGCTCTCATCTCTCCACCCCTACAGCCACTGTCATCATCTCAGTGACCTAAACCACTGCCTAACTGGTTTTCCTGCCTCCAGTCTTATCTTCCTCTAATTCTTTGCCTACTCAATCATCAGTGTGGTCTTTTTAGAGCAAAAATCATGCCATTTGATTAGCATCATAAATGATCATGCCATTCCCATTTAAAACCCTTATTTTTTTTCCTCCTGTTTATTCTTACAGATAGAAAGTCTAAACTCATCAACATAGCCTCATTGGGCCTTATTTTCCAATTCCTACTCATTTTTCCAAACCCTCCCGCTGCAACTTGCCTTTTTACTTTTTTTCAGTGATATCCCTTTGTGATATATCTTTGAAAATGCTTCTTCCTATGTGTGGATACATCACCCTATCAGCACCCTTTCTTTTGGCTCCAACACACACAAGTTCCACCAAAAAGCCTTTTCCCACCCCCCTAACCTCCACCCTTCTCTATGTTTTGAGGACACTCAACATTATCTCTATATTGTCACCTCTCTCACTATTTTGTAATTTTTTGTACCCCTCACTAGACTATCTGTAATCTGAGGACTTTGTCAGTGGTGTTCTCTGTTATGTCCCTAGTCCTGGGCCTAACAGTTGGTAGGTACTTAATAAATGTTTTGAATTACATGAATGAATGACCATTATATTCATGTAATTAAGTAGTCTCTAAAACACTATTTATAAAACAGATTGTAACTTTCATTCTGGTTGTATTATGTTAAAAGTAATAAATGTGTTTTAGAGAAGCCATAATTAAAATGAAAATCACCAAAATCTTATTATCCAAAGACTATCACCACTAAAATTTTTATGTATATTTTTACTGGTTTTTGTATGCTTGTGTCTATATATCTATATGTACATACTTTTTTTAAGCAAATGAATTATAATGTAATTCTATTTTATAACAATTTTATTTTAATTTATATATATCATTGGTCTTTGAGATTTATTTTTACATTTTTTGCTATTATAAAGGGTGCTTTAGTAAATGTCCACATAGCTATATAATCCATGAAACAGAATTTTATTGAAAATAGCATTGTGTTGACAGTATAATATTCCACCATGGAATTTGCTATTATTCCTCATTTCTTTATTATCATACATTTATATTTTTCTAAATTCTTACTTTTACAAATAATGCTGTAAGAAAAATTCCTATGTATAAATTGTTCAAGTATCTGACAATTTCTTAGGAGGGATTCTGACAAAGCCAAATTACTGGATCAAAGGGTGTAATGATTTGGATTTATTTTGCCAAATTGCTTTCTACAAAACATGTTGTAATTTAGATTCCCCACTATCAGTGTATTGGGGGCTTGTTGAATATCTGCCACTTACCCAACACAGAGCTGAACTCTGGGGGACCAGGAGCTTGGCGTGCCCTCGAGAAGAAATGTAGTTGGGGAGATGCATAATATAACACACACACAAAACCATAAAGGTAACTTGACACGTATATAAATATCACAAAAAAATTAAAGATGAGAAATTCTATCAATTCCTAAAAGTCAGTTGAGAAAGTTCGAAAAAAGAAGTAGAACAATTAGGACCAGGAGAGGTAGAGAGAAAGAAACGAAGATGGCGGGGAAGGAGACAATGAGTAGGGGAAGGCGCCCAGACAATCTTTTCATGGGGCTTGGGGTGGGAAGGAGAACTAACACCGACTGCTGTTCTCTGTGTATGGCCAGGCTCTGTGCTAAGCATTTTATGTATAATGTTTCATTTTCTTCTCACAACAATCCTGTGAAGTAGGTATTATTATTTTCATCCAGATGTGAATGATGTGAAACACTGAGGCTCAGGGGGATTAAGTAACTTGCTGAAGATCACAAAGCTGTTGAGAGGTGGCACCAAATTTGAACCAAGATAGTTAGGCTCCAAAGCCTACACTCTGAAGTACATCACTCTTTTTTAAAAAATATTTTATTTTATTTTATTTTATGTTTTTGAGACAGTCTCACTCTCTTGCCCGGGCTAGAGTGAGTGCCCTGGCATCAGCCTAGCTCACAGCAACCTCAAACTCCTGGGCTCAAGCAATCCTTCTGCCTCAGCCTCCCGAGTAGCTGGGACTACAGGCATGCGACACCATGCCCGGCTAATATTTTCTATATATTTTTAGTTGGCCAATTAATTTATTTTTATTTTTTAGTAGAGACAGGGTCTCACTCTTGCTCAGGCTGGTTTCGAACTCCTGACCTTGAGCAATCCGCCTGCCTCGGCCTCCCAGAGTGCTAGGATTATAGGCGTGAGCCACCGACTATGCCCGGCTAAAAAATTTTTTTAAAGAGACAGGGTCTTGCCCTGTTGTCCAGGCTGGAGGGCAGTGAGCCACCATGCCCAGCCCTCGAAGTACATCACTCAACTGACTCATTGCAAAGTCGGAATCATGAACCTAGGCAGGAATTGTGTGCACAATTTGGCACTTCACAGATGCTTGAGAAAGAAAATGAGGATAGAAAGGACTCCGTACGCTAAGGCTTATTTCAGACAGCAGAGATGTCAAACAGGATCTAAACAGCTACTTAACTAGGCTCAGTGGCGTGTTTCTATAGTTCCAGGTACTCTGGAGACTGAAGCAGGAGGATTGCTTAAGCCCAAGAGTTCAAGACCAGCCTCAGCAAAACTCCATCTCAAAAGACAAACAAACAAAAAAGCAGAAATAAACAGCTACTTTAAAAATGTGGCCGTGGACTTAAATGTAGAATGTAAAACTATAAATCTTTTAGAAAAAAATAAATCTTCATGATCTAGGGCTACGCAAAGAACTCTTAGATTTGACACCAACAGTACGAGCCATAAAAGGAAAAATCAATATATTGGAGCTCTCAAAATTAAAACTTTTCTCTCCAAAAGATTATGTTAAGAGGACAAAATGGCTAGGTGTGGTGGTTTATGCTTGTAATCTCAGCCCTTTGGGAGGCAGAGATAGGAGGATTGCTTGAGGCCAAGAGTTTGAGACCAGCCTGGGTAACATATTGAGACCCCATCTCTACAAAATTTTTTTTTAAATCAGCTGGGCATGGTGACATGTTCCTGTATTTCCAGCTACTCAGGAGACTAAAGTAGGAGGATGAGCCAAAGAGTTTGAGGTTACAGTGATCTATGATCATGTCACTGCACTCCAGTTTGGGCAACAAAGCAAGATTCTGTCTCCAAAAAAAAGAAAGAAAGAAAGAAAGAGAGCAAAAAGACAAGCTACAAAGCCACAGACTAGGAGGAAATATTTGCAAACCACAAATTCAACAAAGAACTAGTATCTAGAATATATAAAGAACACTCAATACTCAATTAAGAAACAAACATTTCAATTAGAAAATGGGCAAAAAACATGAACAGACATTTCTGATAGAAAGAAAGCATGATAAATAAGCACATGAAAAGATGTTCAACAGTATTAGTAATCAGGAAAATAATGTAGATTTAAACCACAACAAGAGATCACTACAATACTATCAGAATGCCTAAAATAAACAAGAGTGACAATATCAAAGGCTGACAAGAATGTGGAGAAACCGGATCACCACTCACAAGTGCTGGTGGGAAAGTCAGGCACAAAGCAATTTAGCAACTTCATATAAAATTAAAAATGCAACTACCAAAGGGCCCAACAATTGCACTCTTCCTCAAATAAAGGAAAACTATGTACATATAAAAGCCTGTACACAAATATTCATAGCAGCTTTACTAATGATAGCCAAAAACTGGAAACAACTCAGAAGTCCTTCAATGAATAAATGATTAGAGAAACTGTAGTACATCCATACCACGAAATATTACTCACCAACAAAAAACGATGAACTTTTGATACATACACAAATCTCCAGAAATTCATTCTGTGTAAAAAAACCCAATACCGAAAGGTTTCATACTATATGAGTCCATTTATGTAACATTCGTAAAATGACAAAATTATAGAAATGGAGAATAGATTAGTGGTTGCCAGGAGGAAACAAGAGGGTCAGAGAAGGAGAGAAAAAAGATATGTGGCTATAGAAGAGCAACATGAGGGATTCTTGTGATGATGGCATTTTTATGAATTTTGACTATATCAATGTCAATATCCCGGTTGTGATATTGTACTATAGTTTCGCGAGATGTTACTATTCAGGGAAACTGGGTAAAGAATACACAGGATCTCTCTGCATTATTTCTTATAACTGCATATGAATCTACAATTATCTCAAAAGTAAAAGTTTAATTACATATATATAGTAAATTAGAAGATAAAAAAAACTTAAAACACGAACATATTCCTAGAAAGTAACCCAAAGATAAAGGAATTTCCCTATGTCATTCAGGAGAGTCACATGAATGAAAAAATTCATGTGGCTGTAGGTTATGCTGACGTATACATTCCGAAGAGCTCAGTTCTGTTGCAGGAAGGCATGCCCTTACACAGGAGGATAAGTAGAGTCGCAGAGGTAGAGAGAGAAAATGGGGGGGAAAATAGCATAGTTCTTCCTAGAGCCCTTTATAAATATCCTCTGTCACCTGGCTTTCCGCTTTCTACCCAAATGACCAAAAGGAATGAACGACTATGCCCTTTCTATGGTGGAGACCCACCAGAGACCTGAGGGCAAGGGAAGAATCTCAGCCTTGCCTCACATCAGCCAAATCTTACCTAATCTCTTGCACATATTTCTCCACTCTAGTCCCCAAGGCTTCACCCTGCATGCCCTCCCCACCCTCCCAGAATCCCCTTCCCCTAGCTGCCCCACACCCCAGAACAGAGCATCTATGCAGACATCTAATATATCACTGCCTGACTTCTAATCGTAGGTCGAGCCCACTAGGTCACCCTGTAACATTCATCTTAGTCTTAAAAACATGAGAGGGACATTGCTGGCAAAAATCCAGGGTTAATAAATTCTATGTTCTAAAAACAGAGAAACTGAACTATTTGAAAGCAAGAGCTGGCAGGAGACCAAAAGAGCGAAGTCCTCTGGGGAGGAAAACAGGCTGGTTAGTTAACTTGTAGGTCTGTAAGGTGGGCAGATTTCTTTAAAAAGCAAATAAAGCAGTTTTAGACTTGAGAGACTTAATTGGCATCCAAGGCCAAGAATATGAATAATGTTACATAAAAACCTTGCTCACGTGAGAATTCTGCAATCGAAGCATTCTGACTCTAATAGCTAAACTTTAAAGGAGAAGAATATAGAAAAGGATTTTTATCCACACATATAATGTAAACCATTCATAGTATTAATATATAAATCTAACCTTTTTTTCACCATGGCAAGAAAAGGTCGATGCTTTTCAGAATTTCTATGTGTAAGAAAATAGAGTCAAGCTACCCTGGTAGGTTACGGACAATGCTCTTGAATTTGTTCTTCCCTCAATAAAATGAGAAACTTCATTTATGCATAAGATAAAATTAGAGAACTAATAATGGATTAATAGCAATTCTAGATCACTTTGGTAATGAAAGACAGAAATAGCATATATAAATAGAGTTCAAAGATAATAAAAAAAAATCTATTTGCCTTAACCATTTCCTTTCTCATACCCCTCCCTGGCCCCTAAAATATTGGCAGTGAAGTGAAAGGCACAAAGAAATACAAACAACAAAACAAAGAACCTGGGAGAACTACTCTGATGCCATCTTCTTTCAAATTATAAGCATCATTGTAAGCCTCATTGGATGGACAAAGATTTATGTATAAAAATGCTCATTTCTGGGTTACTAAATTCTATTATAGCAAAAATAATGGGAAACAGTCTATGTGTCCAAAAATAGGAAATGTTTAAGTAATTTATGGTGCGTTGATATGAAGGAATGCTTTGTAGCTATTAAAAAGAAGTCACATTTTGAAATAGCAAAAATTAAAGGTGAAAATACCTATTAATGGTGAGAAAAAGGAGGAAAGTGAACTCTCATACAATACCAGTAGAAAAGTGAATTGTTATAGCCTTTTAGAAAAGTAATCTGGGGCCAGACTTGATGGCTCATGCCTATAATCCTAGCACTTTAGGAGGCCAAGGCAGGATTGTTTGAGATCAGGAGTTCAAGACCAGCCTAAGCAAGAGAAAGATCCAGTCTCTACACAAAATAGAAAAAAAATTAGCCAGGCATGGAAGCACATACCTATAGTCCCAGCTACTTGGGACGCTGAGGCAGCAGGATCGCTTGAGCCCAGGAGTTTGAGGTTCCAGTGAGCTATGATCATGCCACTGAACTCTAAACCAGGAGACAGAATAAGACCCTGTCTTTAAAAAGAAAAAAAAAAAAAGGAAGAAAGAAAGAAAAGAAAAGAAAAAAACAGAAAAGAAAAGTAATCTGCTAATATCTATTAAAATAAAAAGTACACTATTCAGACAAGGACCCTGATGTAAGTAAAGAGTGTTAAAAAAAATAATGATTAAAAAAAATAAAAGCAGGTAAGGACTATGTCCTGGCCTCCTCTTATACAAACGCAGAATGATTTTCATGGAAGTAATCCAAACTGAGAGCGCTTTGTTCCAACTCCCTGACCATCTTTATAATGTTGATGGGAGTCCAGGCCTGTGTAATCATCAAGCTTTGTCCTTCTCTTTATATTCCAGCCCTTTGGGTAACACCATCTCTCACTTGGCAACCATTCAATGATGTTTACAGACCACACGTATTGTACAATCCTTCTAGACTCTTCCCTTTCTTCATTCTCTTCCTCCCATCCCACTATGCAATTATGTTAAAAGTTGCCAAGTCTGGTTGACTTTCAATCTGTAATATGTCTCCCACTGTCCCTTTCTCCTCATTCCTACACCCTCTATCCTGACTCAAGGCTGTATTACCTTTCACCTGACTTAGCAAATGGTATAACAGGTTTTCCTGTTTCCTTAGCCTCCCTGCTCCAACTTATGTTATACACTGTGACCAGAGCAATCCTCTATGAAACTGTGACCATGATACTCTCTGGCTCAGAACGCTTGGTGCCTCTTCACTGGGTACACAACAAACCTCAACTCCCCAGCACAATACTCCAAGTTTCCAAGTACTTGGCTTTAAACATGGTCTAAACTTGCAGCCCCAGTGCCTTTGTGCATCGACCCAGTGTCCTGGGTTGAATAGTGTCCCTCCAAAATTCATGTTTACGGCCGGGCGCGGTGGCTCATGCCTGTAATCCTAGCACTCTGGGAGGCCGAGGCGGGCGGATTGCTCAGGGTCAGGAGTTCGAAACCAGCCTGAGCAAGAGCAAGACCCCGTCTCTACTAAAAATAGAAGGAAATTAATTGGCCAACTAAATATATATAGAAAAAATTAGCCGGGCATGGTGGCACATGCCTGTAGTCC